>ML108056.1:0-46177 GCA_003697995.1 Taxidea taxus jeffersonii
CTGTTTTCATTGTTTACCTAGACAGAGTGGCTGGAGGAACTGAGTCAACCTTTTTTTAGTTCTTTTTCTCTCTTTGGTGGGTTCCTTTCCCCACCCTCTCCACTTGGACGTGAACAGCAGGGCTGGGGAGAGACTCCTTCCTTCTCTGGAATCCTGCAGAGAGAGCTCTGAATTCTGGGCCGTTCAGCGTCTGGCCCTCAGGAGGCTGTGCTCAGGTGGCGCCTTCAGAACCATCCTGCTTGTGGACGTAGAGGCCTGGCTTCCACGCGGCCACTGCCCTCTCAGAGTTCCTTGGCTTAGCTTCCAGGACTTTAGTCAATTAGAGCAAAAAAGCTCTAAAAGGGGACACCTATCCCTGGAACCACCTGAAGGTGGCCGCCTCAGCTACCGTCCTAGGAGAGCCAAGATGGCTCCACACGGGGGGTGCTTTGGTATTAGAAGCCACACTAGTTCTTTCTTCCCAAGTCATACCACAGAGAGTTTCGTGGGTGTGAACATGTGTGTGCCCTTTGACTTCTGCAACTTGTCAGCCAGTTCTCAGTGTCTGGGGGTGAGTTCCCGGATCAAGGGGAAACCTCTGTGCCCCAAGACATGTTTTCTTACAGGCTTAAGTAAAGTAACTTGTAGAGGTTTGTGGAAACTGCCCAGACACAGTCTGAAACCTTGGAAATCCACCATGCGCCGCCATTCCTTGTAATCTGAGAGTGGTTATGGCCCCGGGGTGCCCGGGCAGACGGGAAGCCCAAGTAGGCTCTCCTCAGAAGGGTCAGCTGTGACCTCATGGCTCCTTCCATAGGGTGTGAATGGGCTGTACGCTGTGAGGGTTAAGAAAGGGCTCTTGCGTCCCACTGCCTGCGTTTTGGTCCTGGCTTATTAGTTGGTATCTCAGTTTCCTCGTCTTGTAGAAAGGATATGGCAATAGTACCTACCTCATAAGGTTGTTGTGAGTTAGAGATAATGCCTATAAGAGACTTGGCACAAAAATGGATGCACCATAGGGGCATCTTACCAAAAATGATGGTTCATACCATCAGGCTCTAGGGTAGCTTCCCAGGGAGCCTGGAGGAGAGGACAAGAGTCTGGCAGGAGGGCTCTATATTCGCTGGTTTTCCTGTGATTGATGCAGAATTTCTGGTTTCTTCCATGTCTTTTTCTCGCCCAGTATTGATCCTCCAGAAGGTGGAGAATGGAGACCTGAGCAACAAGATTCTGAAGATCACTGATTTTGGCCTGGCTCGAGAGTGGCACCGAACCACAAAGATGAGCGCAGCAGGGACGTATGCTTGGATGGCACCCGAAGTCATTCGGGCCTCCATGTTTTCCAAAGGCAGTGATGTATGGAGGTAAGATCCGGAGGCTCAGGGTCCGTGCTCCTCAGGTTTATTTTAGGTGCACACACATTTCAGGACTTGGAGAACTGAGGATGCATAGACTCCCAGGCACCCCAAATAGGTCTAAGTGACCCCTTCAGAGCAATCTCCAGGAATTCACAGGTTGCCATGGGACCGTTTCTAATGCCTTCACCTACCCAAAGTCCCTTTAGTGCTGTGGCAGGTACCACCTCTTGGTGATTGCTCCGTAGGAAAGACCAGTGGATCCCAGGGTCAGTGTGCACGCCCATCTCTGATGGTAGAGTGGTGAGTACACCCGCTCATTCCTGGGAATCTTCCCCAGGGTCATCCTGGCTGCCTTAGCACCTGTGGCTGTACTGCTGGACCCGTCCCCACTGCAAGCTCTTTTGCTAATGCATATTCTTTGTGCGATCCCTTTTATTTTGGTGGATTGGAAATTACCCTTTCTAGTTGTCTGGTTAACCTTTTAGTCGGGGCTCTCTCAGTGATACAGAACAGTGATACAGAAATGGGAAAAGATGGGTCTCAAGCAATTACCCAGAACTGCAGATTCACAGATTAGGCCAATCACCCCCTACCCCAGTAGATATCAGCCAATAGGTCATAAGGATATGGGTCAAAAAAATCTTGTCCTCAAAAATAAACAAACAAATATTTCATATATAGCTCTTGTCCTTGCTGATGGGAAAATGAGCTCCTACAGAGTATGCACCCTCACGGCTGTGAGACAGTAGTATCAGCACGGTATACCAAAAGAAAGGACTATGTATAGGTAGATCATTGTACTTAGTCCATGAATTTGCTTCTTCCTGATGAGTTGTAAAAGTGAGCTTGTGTGTGTGTGTGATGAATGTGTGTATTTTTTTAAAGATTTTATTTATTAGAGAGAGAGAGAGAGAGAGAGAGAAGGGAGCAGAGGGGGAGGGAGAGGAACGGGGAGAAAATCCCAAGCAGACTCTGCGCTGAGCACAGAGCCCGATATGGGGCTCAGTCTCACGACCCTGAGATCATGGCCTGAGCCAAAATCGAGAGTTGGATGTTTAACTGACTGAGTCCCGCAGGCGCCCTGAGTGTGTATATTTTAAATACTTTAAAATACTTTATGGAGACTGTATACACATATTACAGAGCTCACCCTTGAAAATATGTAAGTCAATGCTTTTTAGTAAATTTACCAAATTTGTTCCAATGACCATTGTCTAATTCCTAGGGCCACTGTAACAAATTACCACAGACTTGGTGGCTTTAAACCATAGACATGTGTAGTCTGGAGGCCAGAAGTCTGAAATCTCCACTCCCTCCAGAGACTTTAGGGGAGATTCTGTTCCACATAAGGATTCTGGATATTAGGATGTGGACATACCATTTTAGGGCTACCATTCCAACCACTACCTATTTCCACAATATTTTTATCAGAAACCCAGTGCCTATTAGTAATCATTCCTGAATCCTGCCTCCCCCTGCCCCCAGCAACCACTAATTTACTTTCTGTCTCTATGGGTATGCCTATTATAGACATTTCATATGCATGGAATCATACAACATCTGGTCTTTGTGACTGGCTTTTTAAAATCACGTTTTCAAGGTTCATCCATGTTATAGCATGAGTCAGAACTTTGTTCCTGTTTGTAGTGGAATAATATTCCATTGTATGGAAATTCATGTATCGGTTCATAAGTTGTTGGGCATTGGTAGTGTTTCTGCGTTTTGGCGGAATGTACAAGTTTTTGGGTCAACACATTTTCAGTTCCCTGGAGTGTATACCTAGGAGCGAATTTGCCAAGCCATATGGTAACTCTGTGTTTAACTTTTTGAGGAACCACCAAACTATTTTTTACCACAGCTATATCATTTTCCATTTTCATTAACAATGTAGAAGGATTCCAATTTCTCTGCATCCTCTCAAACTTATTGTATGTCTTTTTAATTACCTCTTTGCTGTTAGATATGAAGTGGTATCTCATTGTAGTTTTAGTTTTATTTCCCTAATGACTACTGATCTTTTCATGGCTTGTTGGCCATTTGTATATCTTTTCTTGGTAAAGGTCTATTGACATCCTTTACCGATTTTAAAATTGGGCTATTTGTCTTCTTATTTTTAAGCTGAAAGACTTCTTTATATATCCTTAACACGTCCCTTATCAGGTACATGGTCTGCAAATATTTTCTCCCTTTCTATGGGTCTCTTTCTTTTAACTTTCTTGATGGTGTTCTTTGAAACACAAACATTTTAAATTTTGATGAGGTCCAATTTATATGCTTTTTCTTCTGGTTGCTTGTGCTTTTGGTGTCATATTTAAGAAACCATGCCCAAGGTTATGAATATTTGTACCGATGTTATCTTCTAAGAGTTATAAAACTTAGCTTTTACATTTAGGTCTCTGTTCTATTTTGAGTTAATTTTTGTATGTGGTGTGAGGTAAGGGATTTAACTTCATTCTTTTGCCTGTGACTACAGAAGTCCCTCCTTATCAGTGATTTTGCTTTCTTATGGTTTCATTTACCCATGGTCAGCTGTGGTCTGGAAGGTCAGATCTGTCATCAGAAAACCTAACGCTGTGTCACAATGCCTACCTCATTCACCTCGCTTCATCTTAATCACGTTGGCTTTTTATCATCTCACATCACCACAAGAGGAAGGGTGAGGGCACCTGGGTGGCTCAGTCACTTAAGTGCCTGCGTCTGTCTCAGGTCATGATCCCGGAGTCCTGGGATTGAGTCCCACATCGGGCTCCCCGCTCTAGTGGGGAATCTGCTTTTCCCTCTGCCCTTCACCCTGCTTGTGCTCTGTCACTCTCCAATAAATAAATAAAATCTTTGAAAAAAAAAAAAACCCAAACAAGAAGAAGGGTGAATATAGAACAAGAAGATTTTGAGAGAGAGCATATTTATATAACTTTTATTGTAACATTTTATTATAATTATTCCATTTTATTAGTAGTTATTGTTCATTTCTTACTATGCTTAACTTACAAATTAAACTTTATCATAGGTATGTATGTATATAGGAAAAAAATATATAGATATATAGGGTTCTGTGCTACCTGCAGCTTTAGGCATCCACTGAGGGTTTTGAAATCTATCTCCCACAGATAAGGGGGGACTCCTGTATCTCGTCTCATTTGTTGAAAAGGCCGTTCTTCTAATTAAGTTGTCAACCTTGTCAAAAAGTAATTTACCATAAATGTAAGGGCTTTTTTTCTGGACTCAGTTATATTCCACTGGTTTATGTATCTATCCTTATGCCAGTACCATTGTTGTAATTACTGTAGCTTTGTGATAAGTTCTGAAATTACAATGTATAGAGTCCTCCAACTTTGTTGTTGTTCTTCAAGATTATTTTGGCCGTTCTGGGTGCTTTGTATGTCCAAATGAATTTTAGGAGCATTTTGTTAATTTCTCCAAAATAGGCAGCTGAGATTTTGATAGGGATTGTGTTAAATCTGTAGATCATTTTGGGGAATATTGCCGTCTTAACAATAGTAAGTCTTCCAATTCATGAACACAGGATATCTTCCTATTTATGTAGGCCTTTTTCAGTTTCTTTTAGTGATGTTTTATAGCTTCTGTATCCTACATCTTAATTTTCCCACACATTCATTACAGGGTGAAGTAACTATTATGAAGAAAAAAGTTTTCTTTCCTTAAAGTATCTGACCAGATTTCATTGGGTTGAACTGTGTAGGAATAGTCCAGTATTTTCAACCTACAAAAACAGCAATTTCATAGGCTTCAATCTAACACTTTCATTACTTGTCTATAGGCTGATGAGAATAGTTAACATATTAATCTCAACTATTATTACAAAGAGATCTATAGATGCAGTGGCTTAAATAAGGTAGAAGTGTCTTTCTTTTCTAAAGAGTCCAGACAATAGGTTAGCTGTGCCCATGAGATCATTCAGAAACCCAGGTTCTTGGGTCCCCTGGGTGACTCAATCTGTTAAGCATCCGACTCTTGGTTTTGGCTCAGGTCATGATGTCAGGGTTGTGAGATCGAGCCTTTGTCAGGCTCTGCACTGAGCATGGAGCCTAGTTGAGATTCTCTGTCTCCCTCTCCCTTTGCCCCTCCCCTACTTGTGCTCACTCTTGCTCTCTTAAAAAAAAAAAAAGGAAAAGGAACCCAGGTTCTTTGTGGGTCCCTCAGTGTATTGTTCTTGTCCGAACGGTTACATCTGAGTGACTTCCTTCAGCATTATATTCCGCAGAAACAGAGAAAGAGCTTATTCATTGCAAGCAGCTTGGCTTTAATTTGGAGACAACCCAGAAGTTGTGCGCATCTCTTCCATATACACCCCGTTGCGGGCTCTCGGTTACACAGGCACACCTGGCACACGTGGCTCTCAGGGAGGAAGGCAAACTGGGTAACTGTGTGTCCAGCTAAAACTCTTATCAGGGAAGAAGGGGAGAATGGACCTGGGGGATGGTCAGCCATTTGCCACACTCAGCTTCCAGGCTGCCGCATTTCCTGCAAGCAGTGATATATGGGAACCCGTTACATGGGCCTCTAATCCCACCTTCCTTGAGCCTGCTTACTTGAGTGGCTCCAAATGACCTGTACCTTGAGCAGAGGAAGTCTTGTGCCCGTTGCTGTAGGTACCACATGCATACACTGGTAACGGTATTTACCACCTACACAAATACTTACGAGCTAAATGCTGTGCCTCTTGTTCATCTCGTAAGAATCCCCAAAGTAGAGGATATTACTTCTCTTTTACAGATGAAGGGTGGCAGAGGCTGAGATGGTTTAAGTCACTTTTTAGCCAGGTGGTAGAAGTAAAGCTGTGATTAGAACTAGGCATGTCTCTGGGCGCCTGAGTGGCTCCGTGGGTTAAGCCTCTGCCTTCGACTAAGTCATGATCCCAGGGTCCTGGGATCGAGCCTCGCATCGGGCTCTGGGCTCAGTGGGGAGCCTGCTTCTCCCTCTCCCTCTGCTGCTCCCCCTGCTTGTGTTCTCTCACTCTCTGTCTAATAAATAAATAAAATCTTAAAAAAAAAAAAGAACTAGATATGTTCTTAAACTTTGTGCTTGTAGCCCTGCGGCCATCCACATACTCATGTTCCTGTACTTTGGGTGGCCTCCAGATGACTGGCCCGCCATGCCTGGGGCCCAGCAGGATGTCCCAGAGAGGGCTCAAGCATGCCTAGGGAGTTGGACAAAGCTCATTCCCAAATGGACTTATAATCTATTTACTCATTTAGGAATCGTTTTTTTTTAAAGCCTGGGGTTCGTGGAAGCATTTTTTTTTAAAGATTTTATTTATTTATTTGATAGAGAGAGATCACAAGTAGGCAGAAAGGCAGGCAGAGGAAGAGGGGGAAGCAGGGTCCCTGCCGAGCAGAGAGCCCGATGCGGGGCTCGATCCCTGGACCCTGGGATCATGACCTGAGCTGAAGGCAGAGGCTTTAACCTACTGAGCCACCCAGGCGCCCCTAGGAATCGTTTTTTGAATACTAACTTTGTGCCAGGTACTAGGCTGAGCCTGTATCCGTCCCCCCCACCCCTCCTGGAACTCCCTGGGGTCTGGGGCCTCTCGGCCTCTGCGTTTGCTAGGTGCCCAAGGCCAGCTGAGTCTTTTCAAGCATGTGGTTCCCTGAGCCTCTTCTGCATGCTGTGATGGAGGATATGTTGGTAACCGCCCAGATCCTCAACTTCACTCGTTTCCTCATCGGCTTGGACTTAGACCACCTCAGGAAGAGCAGTTGACGAAACCTTTCCCTCTGGTTGTGCTGTGTAGGGAGCGCAGTGGTTAGTGGTCTCCTGTAATGACTTCTTGCCTGGGGTCTATGGGATGAAGTAGAGGCATTTTAAGTTTTTAAAATTGCAGAAGTAAAATATGTTCATATATTCACCATCAAAGAAAATTAGAAAATATGGATGAAAATAAAAGGGAAAAAGAAATCACCCTTTACCCACTTCTAAAGATAACCTCTTTTATTTTGGCGCATTTATTTCTGTTCACATGCTTATCTACCCATCCCTTAAAATGGGATCATTCTGTTTCATAAGTTGCTTTTGGAATATAATATAGCATATTGCCATATCAGTAAATATTTATTATGTCAGTATATTCATGTATATATTAATAAATTATCATTTTAGGGACGCCTGGGTGGCTCAGTTGGTTAAGCGGCTGCCTTCGGCTCAGGTCGTGATCCCAAAGTCCTGGGATCGAGTCCCACATCGGGCTCCTTGCTCGGCAGGGAGCCTGCTTCTCCCTCTGCCTCTGCCTGCCTCTCTGTCTGCCTGTGCTCGCTTGCTCTCTCTTCCTCTCTCTCTGTCAAATAAATAAATAAAGTCTTTAAAAAAAAATAAATTATCATTTTGAATGAAGTCTAGTTAACAACAATAGTTTTATGTTACTTTACAATTTACAGAGTGCTTTCTCATGTGGTTATTCAACTAACTTTGCCCAAGATTTTTTTTCTTTTTTTTTTTTTTTTAAGTTTGTATTTATTTATTTGACAGAGAGATCACAAGTAGGCAGAGAGGCAGGCAGGGGCAGGGGGAGGGAAGCAGGCTCCCCGCTGAGCAGAGAGCCCAACACAGGGCTCGATACCAGGACCCCGAGACCATGACCTGAGCTGAAAGCAGATGCTTAACCCACTGAGCCACCCAGGCACCCTGCCCAAGATATTTTTTTAAAGGTTGATTAATTTATTTGAGAGAGAGAAAGAGTAGAGGGGAGGGGAGGAGGGCAGAGGGAGAGGGAGAGAGAATCTTCAGCAGACTCCGTGCTGAGCGTTGAGCCTGACTTGGGGCTCCATCTCAGGAGTCAGATGCTTAACCAACTGTACTACCACCTAGGGGCCCCTGTGCCAAAGATTATTGAACAGTGTGTTTTCTGGAATGTGGGGTCACAGCTGATGACCAAGTGCAGAAGCCCATTTGAGGGACACCTTCTCCTTTTAGGGTGTGTGCCTTAGAGACAAGGTCGGTTAATAAGAAAGCTCATCCCAGTCCAGCTCAGGCATGGGTTTGCTGTGCCTTCGGCCGGGCTGCTGTCCACGTTGATGCTTTTTCTCACTTTGAGAACATAGAACACCCCTTGCTGATCTGTGACCCCACCAAGGAATGGAAAGGATTTCCATACCCCCGGAGGTGGTTAATTATCGACATGGGGTGCATTCCCCAGGGTCTGGGGCGAGGTTGCAAGGACTCCTGGGAAACCACTGACAGCACCGTGGGGGCTGGAGGCTCTGCCGGGGGAGGGGCTGGGTGGAGTTTCATCTGAGCTGGTACTTCCAGGCTGCTTGGATGTGCTCTCGAAAGGGCCTCTTGACCTTCTGTCAACTCTGGGAGGGCTTCAGCGTAGGTCAGACCTGAGGTAAATCATGTGGACTTGTTCTGGTCCCCTCTCCCTGGGGCTCAGACCCCTCCAACATGTAATTCTTTAGTTTCTTGCTTGGACTATATTCCTGCCAAAGGAACACCAAGGCTTCTCTTTTGTTACCACCTTCAGTTACAGAAATAGAGGAACATTGGCAGAGGAAGACTAACTGGTTCCCTCATTCCCAGAAAGGCTTCCTGCCTAAATGCTGGCGTCCCTCAGGCTCTCGGCCAACACTGCAGGCTTTCCCTGAATCCCACCCGAGGCTTTCTTGTTTCCGGCCCTTCCCAAGGGGAAACATACAGCGCCCACTAGCCGTACTATTTCTAGAGAAATAGTAGTCGTGTTATTTATCCCTTGCCGTTATTCTGTGAGGTGGGAAGTGCTGTCTTTGTTGCACAGGTGGGAAGAGCTGAGGAGCTTCCTTTCCCGGGGCCACACGGCCGTGAGTGGTAAAGCAGACATTGACTCAAGTCTGTCTGAATCTTTCCTGCCCAGCATTCAACCAGCTCCGCTTAGTCTTGGGGCCTTTCATGTGGAGCAAAATGCAGATGAACAAAGAAACAAGCCAAATGAGAGCAGAGCTACTGTCCTTGAAACTGAGAGGGGAAGAGTCCCTGGCTTCTCCCTCTTCCAGGTGGCTGGGGACAGCTCCATGGAAACCGTCCCAGAGCCCGTGCAAGGACGTCAAGAGGACAGAAATAGGACACCTGTTTAGATCTTTGAAATACTCTGCTATCTTCCCAGGTAGTTAGGGCTCCGATACCCGTCATCTCAGCCTCAATAGAGGAGAGGGGTTCTTGGGGAACTTAGGCTCTTACTGCCCAGAGTGGATGTTGGCAGGAATGCCAGGAGCAGACCACTGGAGACGAGAGTCACCGTGAGCTCGGAGTCTCGTTGGCAGTGCTGAGAGTTCTCAGAGGTCCCTCAGTAGTGGCTGCCCAGCACCACCGCCGTCTGGAGGAGTCACGGTAACGATTTGGCAGGAAGAATAACAGTGAAGTTCTCTGTATCCACGACTACTCTCGGGTACGCAGAGCGGCCTGCAGGCCCATCCGACCATGCACTTTCCCCCACACCCAGCCCATCTGCTCTTTGTGCACTCATGGTGTCTCTCTCGTGACTCATCTCTGTGTTCTAATTGACATTTTTTCTGTTCCTCTCACTGGCCTCTTTGTGGACAAGATCTGTATCCAGCATCCCAGTGCCCAGCCTTGACCTTGATGCATAGTAAATCTTTAGTAGATGTGTGAAATGAATGAATGCGTGGTGGTGCATTTGGATTTGATCTTGAAAGATAGAGTTTATCAAGCAGAAAAATGGTAGATGGGGATCTAGAGAGAATGAACTGAGACTTGGTCCAGGGTCCATCATGACTTACTTATTCCATGTAGGCCCTAAACTTATCTAAAACTTGCTTTTGTCATCTGCAGAATGGTAACAATATTTATCTTGCAGGTTCATAGTAGAGATTCAAGATGATGTTCTAAATGTCTTAGCACTTCGTGCATACAAAGACCATGATGAAATAGGTATTGGGCCTACTTTATTTTTAAATTAAGTAATCTGTGTGCCCAACATGGGACTCGAACTCATGACCCTGACACCAGGAGTCATCAGCTCCACCAACTGAGCCATGTTTGCTTTAAAATAACATGACTTTGGGGCGCCTGGGTGGCTCAGTGGGTTAAGCGTCTGCCTTTGGCTCAGGTCATGATCCCCGGGTCCTGGGACCACACCCCACATCGGGCTCTCTGCCCAGCAGGAGCCTGCTTCTCCCTCTCCCTCTGCCTGCTGCTCCCCCTACTTGTGCTCTCTCTCTCTCACTGTCAGATAAATAAGTCAAATCTTTTAAAATAAAATAAAATAACATGACTCTGTTAGTTGGAAACTATTGATGAGTATTCTTTTTTTTTTTTTCTATTGATGAGTATTCTTTAAAATTTGAGGTTTGTGCTGAAAATACAAGGAGAGCCACTGTTTGAACTGTCTGTGGCCTTATGGTTGCTTGTCCTGGGAGGATTGCTGCTCCTGGAAGTGTTGAACACTACGTGATTTTTCCTTGTTCCGATTGTGAATTCATAGAGTAATTGTTCTAAGCTTTGTGCTCCCCATTCTCCGGCTCGCAGGACACGTGAAAGGAAAATTCTTCATGTGGACTGAAAGGTCGGGAGGACACTGAGGTCCTCATGGCTGACGCACTGTTCTGCTCTTCCCGTGTAGGCCGCCCTTGTGTGACTTCCCCCTTCGAATTGCACACGGGTCTCCGTTAACTGATCAGGGACAGGAATCTATCCAACCCAGGGGGCATTTAAAGGATCCTGTGACAGGAGGAAAATGTGCTTGTCGTAGGTGGTCAGCTCTCCACATTTCTAAAGCTGAAAAAAAAAGTATCTGTGACGAAAGCTGGAGTTTTCTTAAAATAGGAGAAAAATGTATTTTGGGGATGTGGCCTCTTCTTCCAGAGTATTACGTCAGCAGTAGCAGCAACAGAAGAGCTACGGCCGGCGAGCGCTGATTTAAACCCTCCGAGTGGCTCAGAGACTCTGACGGCCTCCTTGTGAGAATGGAGCTGTTATTCGCACTTTGTAGATGAGGAGTTTGAGGCACAAGACTTTGAAACTAAGCGTGTCCGACTCCAGGGCTTTTGCTTTTAGAAGGCAGGCCTCCTGGCCTCCTGTCTGTGTCCCATTAGTGCACCTGCTCCGCGGGTCTCCCTCCGTGCCAGAGAGAGTGTGGCTAGCTCGGAAAGGCCTCGTGAGCTCTGTCGGTGAGATCGCGTCTGTGGCAATCTGAGATGGCTTCTGTCTTCTTCCTCTCCTCAGCTACGGGGTGCTGCTTTGGGAGCTCCTGACTGGCGAGGTGCCCTTCCGAGGAATCGATGGCTTAGCCGTGGCCTATGGAGTGGCCATGAACAAGCTCGCCCTTCCCATTCCTTCTACGTGCCCGGAACCTTTTGCCAAACTCATGGAAGGTAAGTGACCCCTCTCTGGACCAAAACTAGAGCAGCGCTTGAGTAGATCTCAGACCATTCTGCCAGGTCCGTCACGGAGAGAGGTGATGAAGTACAAGTCAGTCAGGGAGGAATCCCGTGGGTGGTTGGAAGAGCCACTTTCAGATGATGTGGGCACCTGCTACGTTGATGTCCCAGGTGCTCCTCTGTCCATCTCCAGGGACCGTAGAACTCCACTTTGTAACTGAAACCCACTACCCGCGCTTCAGTAGTTTATTATCTAATACAAAGTGAGAAGACATGGCAGCTTCTGTCTTTAAGATCTCCGAGTGTATTACATCTAGAAGCGAAGAACGTCCGAGAAGAGGACGCTAGGAGTCATCTGGTCAAACCCTGTAATTCCCTGAGTGCGAAATCCAAAGCTGAGAGAGACAAAGTGCACTCCTTTTACCTTTGCCTCATCATCACCTCATCGACGTGGGGGAAGGCTGGCTCATTTATTGGTGGGAAACTGAGGCCCGAAGTCCAGGTACCCCTGCCAGGACTGGAATTGTGTAGGAACCTGGTAAGTCCTGGTTGTCGAGCCTTGAGCCAGCAAACCCCTTGGACTTGCTTTTCTGATGCAAAGTCAGCAGGCAGAGCCGCTTGGGGGCAGAACTACTGCATCTGTTTCCACGTTCACTCTGACGTGAGCGTGGGCAGCTTGCGGTCCCCGGCCCTGTGTGTGGCTGCCAAAATCCCCGTGTTTCTGTTTCTGGAAGGAAAATTGTGAGACAGTTTCCTGGCAAATAAGGTCACGTAATATTCTGTCTTACTCCTGTCTCTGTCCATTGGTGCTTTCTGTCTGCTCCCCTGTTCCACACAGACTGCTGGAATCCTGACCCTCATTCACGCCCATCTTTCACAAATATCCTGGACCAGCTAACTACCATAGAGGAGTCTGGCTTCTTTGAAATGCCCAAGGACTCCTTCCACTGCCTGCAGGATGACTGGAAACATGAGATTCAGGAGATGTTTGACCAACTCAGGGCCAAAGAAAAGGTAAATAAAACAAGAAAAAAGGCATGCGTTGAATCAAGTGGGCCTTCCCCACGGGGCCTTCTCCATTGGGGCCTCTGGACCGATTCTGACACAAGCGCCTTCCTGCGTAGTTTGAGGTAACAACACCTTTTTCTTCCTGACGTTACATAGAGAGAGTTCTCCAGGCCTCAGGTGTGACCTGAAGTGGTAGAGACGTTTCCTTTCTTTCTGGGATTTGGCAGGAACAAGTTGGGCGTCATGAGCCCAAAGTTCTCCACACGGAGTATCTGTTCCACTGTCCAAGCCAGAGGAAGAGCGCCACTGGGCAGGCACCAGCAGAAAATCGGAGAGGGTTCTAGAAACGTTTCTTGGTTCCGTAGTGGACTTCCACAGTGGGGGTTACCGGGAGACAGGGACGTTTCAACACTGAACACGGTCATCAGCACATCCTGCCCGTCTTTGGCATCAGAGTCAGAAACAAAAGATGGGCTGAACGCACTATGGCTCTGAAATGATAGGGCGTTTTGCGTGTTTTTATGAAAAAGGCTAAAGCCTGAACTGACTGAGGAGTTCAGATATTCTTAGCTTACTAGAGATCGGCCATTCGTTTTGGTGGCCATTCCTTACGTGGCTCCTCTCTGGGCGTCCGGTGTGTGAGGAGCCAGTCCACGTCCACGGGGGTGGGGGGCGGGGGGCAAGCACTTACGTTGCTTCTGCTCGGGCAGGGCTGGATCTGAGGGCTACAGCCAGGGACACGAGCAACGGCCACGTGTCTCTTGATGAATTTCTTTTTTCCCTCCTCGTTGCCCACTCGGGGCATTTGGGAAGCAACATGAGAAGAGGAGCTGAAATTATGTACATCTCCATGGCTTCTCAGTTCTTTCCCTTGAAAGATGTGATGGTGGAAGAACCTTTCATCCTTTTTATCCCGAGGTCTCGGGGCCCCTGCCCCCCCCCCCCCCCTGCGCCCCCAGCGTGTAGGCAGGTGTCACGGTCTTTCTCGTCCAGGGCAAAGGGTCAGTGACTTGTCTACAGTCACACAGCCAGTAAGTGGGGAGGCAGAATCTTCCACCTGGGTCATCTGATTCCAAAGCCGTCTTCTCTCCTCAACAAATGACTTAAAAGTCATTTCTGAAGCTCATTTGAAGAGATGAACCTCTTTTTATGCCACATAGCACTCATCAACCTGGTACGACTTGGCAAGTCAATGAGTGTTCCACAGGGGAATGGACTGAGCTTATGACAGATCTTTTGGGCCCTGGGTGGATGGAAGGGACCAGCACTGACTGAATGATTGAAAGAGGCTGTTCCTCTGGTACCCGGGCGGGCGGCTCAGTCAGCTAAGCATCTGACTTTGGCTCAGGTCATGGTTTCAGGAGGACGGAGACCCACAGTGAGCCCCCCACTCAGCAGGGAGTCTGCTTGTCCCTCTCCCCATGCCCCTACTCATGTTCTCTCTCTCAAATGAGTAAATAAATGAAATCTTAAAAAAAGAAGACGAAGAGGAGGGTGCTCCTGGTACTAGTGCTCTTCCGAGTAGAAGACCTCGTGTTGCTGGCTCTTGAGGTTGTTGAATCACTTGATTCATGGTTTTCTTGCTTCCCGTTGATGAAATTATAAGGATGCCCGCCAGTACGAAAAATGGAAGGTGGATTTTGTTATGGGTAGTTACTAGGAGAAGCGAAACCAATCCTCATAACAGCCAGCATTTGCAGAGCACGTACTATGTGCTGTGCTCTGTTATAAAGCGATTTATAGGAATCCTTGTATAATCTCACATAATAAGATAATTGTCTTACGTAAACAACTGTGATGTCAGTGCAGTTAACTCCATGGTACTGACAAGGCCTGCGGTAGCTCGTCCCCGGGCCACGATTCGGGCAGTTTGTTCCAGAGTCCTTGCTCTTAACCATGGTGCCCTGACGCCTGTCCATGAAAAGACTCCTAGTGGGGCACGTGAGGGTGAGGGATGGATCATGAGCTTTCTCTCTGGGGAGATGCCTCTTAAGTCATTGTATGCAGGTGAGGTGATTTGCCTATGAGGAGGCTGATCCCCAGGCTGGTGCTTCACAAGAAGGAGGAGACTCACCATGTTTGAGAGGCTGGGGATGTATGGTGCCATTTGCCCGTATTCCCTAAGTGTCCTGTTTCTCTTATGAGTCGGCTCATTCCCAGCTTGTCTCAACTTACCATTTCTAGGTATAGTGACGATGGATTTGTCTCTGGACTGGGGTCTGGTTGTAACCCAAACCATCCCATAGATGAGAGCAGGTAGGAGAGGAAGACTTAGGAAAGCTGAAATTAGCTTGAACTTTGTAACTTTCCCATCTAGCAGCAGAATCAACCAGCCAGGGATGATTTTTCTGAATCTTCCATGTTTTTGTTCTGATGGTGAAAACAAAGTAGTGGGATAAGGAGGGCCAAGGCTTTGAGGGGTGAGGGCAGGGGGTTGGGGGCATACAACAGTGAATCTGTTTGGGGCTTATTTCATCGAAGAAGGAGAAATTCAAAACTTCAGGCTCATCTCTCAGACACTTATCCCCTCCTTTCTCATTCATTCATTGATATGGAGCACCCATCATATACAGGATAATGTTCTCCTTCTTTCCTTCTTTCTTTTCTTTCCTTTCTTTTCTTTTCTCTCTCTCTTTTTTTTTTCGAGAGGGGGAGAGACAGGGTGGGGTGGCAGAGGGAGAGGGAGAGATTCCCAACCAGGCTCCATGGCCCAGAGCCTGATGCAGGGCTCGATCTCACAACCCTGAGATCATGACCCAAGCCAAAACCAAGAGTCAGACGCTTAACCAACTGAGCCACCCAGGAGTCCCCAAGACACTTTTCAAGGTGCTGGTCCTTTTCTCACTGCTCCCCTATCACTTTTCTTATCAATTTATTTTTATTATTTTAAATTTTTATCATCAATTTTGACAGTCTCTTGAGAATGGAGGGCAAGTTGAGTGTAAGGTTCCCAACATCAGAGCATTTTATTCCCCTCGTGTCTCTGTTCTCTCTTCTGTTCTCTTTCCACTGCTCAGCTTCCCCAGTTTGTGCTCATGTACTTTTTCTGTCTCCAGGCTCCCTTTCTATAGTACTTTGTTTTAGTCCAGAGTGACTTCCTACAGTGGAGCGTTCCATGGAGAAATTTTAAGTTTCGACCACAGAAGTGTTGCTCTGGCTGCTTTGTTGAAGAAATGCCCCCACTTTTTCAAATTTTAGTGCTTCATCCCAGCCCAAGTCAGTCTTGCACTCTGGGTAACCGGTGCTGACGGTGTATAGAGTCCAGATTTGACAATTATACACACATGGTCGGTTCTCCTTCCCGTTTTCCTCTCCTGTTTCCTGATTCCGTCTACCTTCCCCCAACCCCGCCTGATCGCAGAAACCCCGTGCTCCTTGGGTAAATCAGTCCATGCAGGAGGAAGGGGGAGGCAGGGAAGAGGTTCTGCCCATCTGATACAGCAGTGGTACCAGAGCAAGCGCCTGGCCAAGACTTTGGGAGATGTTTTCTCTCCTCTTCGCTGTGCTGCCATGATCTTTCCAGAGCACAGCGTTTTCCTTCAAGATGAGATTCACTCACCAACTGAACAGAGGTGTAGAAGACATGCCTCACTACCTTTTGAGCAATCACTCTGGAAATACATTTTTATTTGACTCTTAGGGGGTACCTAGAGGCCAATTCATTTATAGTGGGCACAGTTTAAGTCACATTAAATTGGCTCTGGTTTACAAAGCATCCTTTATAGAATGGGGAAAAATGAAAATACAACCAAGTCTGTGAAATTTAAGTACATGATAATATTTTCTACCCACACCCCCATGTTTTTCCAGTCCCAGGAACTCTCAGCCCCTGTCTCCAGGGCTACCCTGGCTATGTGCGCAGGTGGCGGGGCTGAGCCTGCCCCTCCCGGGCATCCAGCTCCTGGGGCGGTCAGGGATCCCTTTACCAGCCAGCTGGGAGTCCCGCGCCCCCCGTCTGGGACCTGGAATATGGAGGCACCGGCCCTCGAAGGCCCTCGGCCTCCCCTCCAAGCCGGAGCACCCCCTCTTCCCGGCCATGCTCCCGCCCCTGCAGGAGCTGCGCACCTGGGAGGAGGAGCTGACGCGGGCCGCGCTCCAGCAGAAGACCCAGGAGGAGCTGCTGCGGCGCCGCGAGCAGGAGCTGGCCGAGCGGGAGATCGACATCCTGGAGCGGGAGCTCAACATCATCATCCACCAGCTGTGCCAGGAGAAGCCCCGGGTGAAGAAGCGCAAGGGCAAGTTCCGGAAGAGCCGGCTGAAGCTCAAGGACGGGAACCGCATCAGCCTCCCTTCCGGTCAGTGGCCGGGGACCCAGCTCCGTCCGAGGCAGGACGCTCTGGGTCTCAGAGCAGGGCGGGCTGGAAGTGGGCTGGCCATTCCGGGGGAGACTGGCCCGCGGCCCAGCTGGCCTGCTCCGGGGGAGTTTCTGAGTGGGACTCAACACAGACCGGGAGGGAGGACAAACCGGTGGCGGCTAGACCTGACAGGCACGGTCCGGACAGCTAGCAGCCTGGTGGCTCCCGTAGAGAACTTAGGGCTCTGCAAAATAACTCCTCTCAGGGTTCCCTTGAATAACCAGTTCTCTGGTCGCACTTGCGATTAGGAATCACGGATAGGAATTTGAGTTGTGCACAACCTTTCAGAAGCACTTTGGGTGAAGAGAGGTACATCTGTAGTATGTTCAGCCTTGGGAAAATGCAAACCAATAGGAAACCATGAGTTAGAATCTTTGTGGGTTGTAATGGACCCACGGAGTGGGGGGTGGTGCTCAAGGTGGGTTTATTATTTTCTACGTCTACAAGGTCCTGGGAAGCAAGCTCAGTAGAGGGGGGAGGAAACGGAGGGAAAATAGCATCATGGGGACATAGTGGAGGATTTTAAGCCCCGGGATGATGGCTTCAGTGCAAGCAAGGGAATTCATCCAGTGCAATTCAGTGGATGGATTTGTGGGACATGTCTCCTAAGTGTTCTCGTCGCACATTTTTCTGGCCGGCAGCACAGCCTGTGGGCGCCTCTGAGCATGTCGTGTGTGGTGCGGGCTGCTGTGAGCTGGGGCAGCTCGGAGGGAAGCAGCGGTTCCCGCTTTCAGGGAGATCACGTCTAGTCAGGGGACCCCCGGTGCAGACACTCGTGTGTTTCTTCCACCTCTTGATAGGTGAGGACACTGGCACTTAGAAATCTGGGGCTGTGAGGTTTCCCTTCTTTATGCTGTGCCATAACTGCCTTTGGGAGACACCACAGTCTGGACCGTTAGCCCCATCGTGCCCACTTCCCTAGGTTCCCACCCAGGATGAGTCCTCATTACTCTGCTCCGCCTGCCCTTAGTGAGAGCTCTGGCTGCCTGCCTTGGTCCCTGAGAAAAGGGGGCCTGTCTTCATCGATTGTAAGAAACCGAATTTTAAGTTAGATTTCCTAGACTAATCAGCAGGTCTCACGATCTTAAGAAAACGGCTATAAATCTGTAGTTGCTACGCCTACATGTGCTATAGATGAGGTTGACCTGGAGAGTGAATTTCCCTTCTCCTCATACACTCAGCTTGCTGTCCTGCCATCTTCGGGGAGAAAGAGAGCGTTTCCCAGGCAAACAAGTCGCTTCTTAGGAAACTGGGGCCTGTCCCTCCAGCCTGCTGGGAAGTGTCACTCTTCTCGTAGGAACTGGATTATGGAAAATTCTAACGCGCACACATGTCTGTCTTTCCCCAAGCAGATTTCCAGCACAAGTTCACGGTTCAGGCCTCCCCGACCATGGATAAAAGGAAGAGTCTCATCAGCAGCCGCTCCAGTCCTCCCGCGAGCCCCACCATCATTCCTCGCCTTCGAGCCATCCAGTGTGAGACTGTTTCCCAAATTAGTTGGGGCCAGAACACACCAGGGGCCTCTGTCCCCTGCTCTGTCCAGCCACGGACTGGCCCAGGCTTGCTCCATCCATAACTTTTGCCACCTCTCCTCGGCAGTGTGTATATACATGCACATATGTACGCAAACCCTTAGCCCTCCTTCTTATCTCTCTCCATTAGCTTTATTCTGCTACCTCCCCTACTTTTCCTCTTAGAGGCCAGCAGAGGGGTTTGTGGGCATTGATGGGATCTTTCGTGAACTGCAGAGCAATTCAGAGACCGGCGTGTGCTGTAGGTAGCCTGGGCTGGTTGGTACCCTGGCCTGGGGACCTTGTATGCTCTCTGCCATGTTTGGGGCATCGTCGTTTTTTGTTGTTGTTCATGCTCCCCAGGGCAGGGTGTTTTCAAAGTGTAGGTCCTAAGGAAGCTTGTCACATACTTCGTGATAGGTTAAGTCTGGACCAGTGATATACAACTTTACAATTGTAAATTATACAGTTGTACAAAATTTACAAAAATTTTAAAATGTTTACAATTTCAGGGTTTATTAAAAAGAATTTCCACACACGCGTGTGCGTATGAATGGAATCGTTTCCCTGACTTAAAGGTAGAGATTTCATTTAAAAACAAACAAAAGACGAGCTCTGGCAGGCTCTCCTCGAAAAATCCATGCCTATCTGTGGATTCCCTTTTTTCACGGTGCCTCGGTTGGCTGGAAGCAATGGCGACTTCCATACGCTCTGTATTTTACCTCAGTCCCCTCAGCCTCTATTTTTTTGGTGTCTGGAGCCATCTGCTCATTTATGATACAAGCCTAGTCTCTGAAGCACTGGGGTTCGAGCTTTCGCTGTAGGGCAGTAATGTTAGAAGAACGCTCCTCCTCTCTTACCTGTTGTAATTCTCCAGGCCGTTCCATCCCCTTCTCCTCCTCCTCCTGACTTCCTGCTCCACAGTCTTGAGCTCCTCATTGTCTTCTTTCTGACCAAAATCCTTCTCTGCACCTCTGAGTCTTCCCTTTCACCCTTCCCTTTTTTTTCTTTCCTACCCGCCTCCTTCCGTACCTTCCCCGACTCCAGTTCCACTGGAGCCAAACAGGTTCCTTAAACCAGGTCTGTTTGGAACTCCAGTGTCCGGCTGGCCTGAGCGCCAGCTTTGCCTTGGACTTGGGAGAATCTGGGAAGTTTCCCGTGTTTGGTGCTTTGAGAGTGCTCGGGGACTGGTGCCCGAGGACTCGAAGGCTCCACTTGGGCACAGAGTTTTTGACTTCTCCCCTGCAACTCCATGTGTGTGTGTGTGTCTGGTGAGGTAGAGGCTAGTTTTGGGGGGACTCTGTCTATCTTTTTTCCAGGTCCCATCCAACTTTTGTTATTCACAGTGACACCGGGTGAAAGCAGCAAAACCTGGGGCCGGAACTCAGTCATCCTGAAAGAGGAAGGGGAGGAGGATGAGAAGAGGGCCCCCAAGAAGAAAGGACGGACATGGGGGCCAAGTACGCTTGGTCAGAAGGAGCTTGCCTCAGGAGATGAAGGGTAAGAACCAGAACGCAGGCGATTCTCTCCACTTAAAGACCGGTGTTCCCTTTTAAAACTATGACGTGAAATACTTTTTCACTGTTGTGGGTCTCATTGCTTTCTGAGAAGTTATAAGCCTCTGGATCTTTGCAATGGTTTTCCAATATCCTCGCTCCCTGGACCTCCCCTAGGCCGGGGCTCAGCAAACTTTTGTGTATGGTAATAAATATTTTAGGCTTTGCGGGTCCTGTTATCTCTTGCAGCTCCTCCGCTGCTTTGCTGCAGTGCCAGAGCAGGTGCAGACCACGGGTGACACGTAACTGAAGGAGCGTGCCCGTGTTCTTTCCGTAAGACTCGTGAACAGGCGGTGGGCAGGAGTTAGCCCTCCCGCCATAGTCTGCGACCCCTGGAGGCGTCTGACTCGGACGAGCAAGTGGACGAAGCAGTAACCAGATGTGAAGAGTTCTGCCAGATGTTCTGCTTCTGTCTGGCTCTTCCCCTTCAAACATCTGAGATGAGCAAAGAGAAGGAAGGGCAGGGCTTACGGGACCCTCTTGACTGGGAGGCTTATCCCGAAGCAAGGGCGGACGGAATAACCCAGCGCTGGCAGTCCGTGCGCTCAGATGCACCACCAAGGCCACCAGAACTTTTTTTTTTTTTAAGATTTTGTTTATTTGACAGAGATCACAAGTAGGCAGAGAGACAAAGAGAGAGGAGGGGAAGCAGGCTCCCCGCTGAGCAGAGAGCCCGATGAGGGGCTCGATCCCAGGACCCTGAGATCATGATCTGAACAGAAGGCAGAGGCTTTAACCCACTGAGCCACCTAGGCGCCCTCAGAACTTTTTTTTAAAATTTATTTAAATTCAATTAATTAACAGTTTCAGGGGTATAGCTCAGTGATTCATCAGTCTCCTGCAACACCCAGTGCTCATGACATCTCGGGCCCCCCAGAATTTCTTTTTTTTTTTTTTTTAAAGATTTTATTCATTTATTTGTCAGAGAGAGAGCAGGAGTGAGCACAGGCAGACAGAGAGGCAGGCAGAGGCAGAGGGAGAAGCAGGCTCCCTGCCGAGGAAGGAGCCCGATGTGGGACTCGATCCCAGGACGCTGGGATCATGACCTGAGCCGAAGGCAGCCGCCTAACCAACTGAGCCACCCAGGTGTCCCCCCCCCAGAATTTCTTTTAAGCCCCACCTCCTAGCCACACTGACACGTGAGCAGCCACTCTGGGCAAAGCCCGAGACCCAGCTTTGCGTCTTGGACGTGCTGGTGTTCTTCCTGAGCCTTACAGGTTAGATTCTCTCAGGTCCCGGCTCCTCGGAGGCCAGGCCCTCGTGGTGCAGTCCACAGCGGCGAGCGCACCCGCTGACCCCAGGCCGTCCCTCGAGGACGTGCCTCGCCGGGCGGCCTCGTGTCTTCCTGTCTGTAAAACAGGGTTCCGTCGGCACCCACCAGTGGAGTCGAGACAAGGATTAAATAAGTTCCTCTTTGGGAAGTGCAGGCAAGATTCGCCGGGCCCTAGTGAGCCTGTGTAAATACGGCTGTGCTGTTCTTGCATGCCTCTCGCGCCGTGTCCCTGTCGCTGCTGAAGAATGAGCATCGTGGTTTATGGTTCTTATTCTTGGTGTTAAAGCCTAGAATCCTGTTTCTTGACTTTTCTGAGTGTGAGAAGAAGCAGCAACCCCCTTCTCCCTTTGCAGTGACTTTCCTGAGCTTGTGCCTGGCCCTGGCTCTGACTCTTTGAAGCGAGGCTTTAGAAATCACTAGATGCCTTGGAAGAGGGGAAGGGAGGGAGGGAGGCAGGGAAGCAAGGCAGGCAGGCAGGAAAATTTAGGTATGTAGGGCAAACTGCCTAAGCTGAGAGCTCAGTGACCAAGCCCTCTAGGAATGGTAAATTGTTCTGCTGCGGTAGGTTCTGTAGGGGCAAGAGCTCCTCCGTCTGATTGTGCTTGAGCCCTGGGGTCGAGTAGGGTTGTGGTGGGTCTGAGAAACTCAGTCGCCCTGAATCCCTTGATATTTCTGACATTCGTGTGATTCCTGACAGGATTTCCCAGGTTGGCTGTGGATCCCAGTAGTTTCTATAGTTCTGTTTCATTTATAGGTATTTTTTTTTTGTCTTGATGGTAAATTAACTTTATTTCATATTCCAAAATATTAATTTTGGCATTACTTCCCCCTTATATGGATTTGTCCTGAAAACTGTTGAAACAGTTCAAAATGTGACTTAAAATTGATTCTCAGTTCCTAGTCAAGAAATCAAGTATATTCCGTTCATTCTCAAGTCAAATGTCAGAAATTTTTGAGAGCCTCTGTCTGACAGTATTTCTAATTTTAGTCCTGTCAACGGAAGAAAATATGTAGCAGCAAGAAGCTATATCGAACTCAGTAATGTTAAGTGAATTTGCATCTCCATCCTTTTAAAAAATAGTATATATCTTATAGGAAACATATAGTTGCTCATAGACAGCTTGGGTATGTGGCTTCACGCCATCTCTGCAGTTACGCTGTGGCGGCTTGGGGACCTTTGCCCCACAGGTTGGGGGGTGCTGGGCCTGTGGCAGCTCGAGCATGGCCACCTCGTTAAGATTTGCATGGTGTGGGCTGTGCTGAGCGGGCAAGAGGCGGGCAGCTGGCCACGTGGCTGGAGTCCGGCCTCGAGGGCTCTCATGTGGGAGAGGCTGAGTTGGATGTACCCACTGTCACCTACTACTGATTTTCTTTATTCATTGAAGATCCCCTCAGAGACGTGAGAAAGCTAATGGTTTAAGTACCCCATCAGAATCTCCACATTTCCACCTGGGGTGAGTCTCGTCTTCACCCTTCCATCAAGTGTGTTCGTAATAGCTCCCCTTCCATTTCCTCGTTCTCATGGCACACCCCGTAGAATCGAGCCTCGTTATTGCCAAGGCTGTGCTGACTTTTTTCCTTTAAAGCAGTACCCGCGTGCACCCTGGGATCTTCCTGTGTTGGTGTGACCCTCCCTTTCCTCCCTTCCCTGGCCGCCCCTGTGGTTGGGATTCTCCTGGCACCCTTAGTTACAGGGAGACAATACAAGGCTGTTTATCATCTTTATCACTGGTTTTGACTTTGCTAATCCGGATTCCCTTGAACCCAGAAGATAGTAGAAGATGGCCAGTTAGAAGTCCCAGGCTGTGGGTTAAGCAGCATGCTTAGCTCTGGCTGTGTGTTTTCGTGGAAACTACTGGTGGCAGAATGTGCTTGAATTCATTGGTATTTCTGAGGACACTTGAAGCAGAGATCTGAAATGAGGGGAAACGGGGGTCCTTCTCTCTCCCTCAGGATGGACTGGGAAGAGTGGGCTTTATTTGAGTAGCTTTTTCTGGTCCTAAAATGAGAGCCACCTCTGATTATCATGCTGGTATTTCCAAGATAACGATAACCCACAGATTTCCTCAGTTTCCCCTCTTTATTGTCTGTTAGAGAAAGACCCGTGCTTCTGGGCCTCTGATTCCCCCATCATATGAGGGGGCTGGAGGGGCCGCCCCTCAGGATCCTCCGAGTTACCGGCTGGCAGGTGTGAGCTCCTCGCAGGGATCTGAAAGTGAGCTCCTGCCCTTTTCCTCTCCACTCCCAGACAAGCCAGGGGCTCCAGTACAGCATTATGTACTCCGCACATAGGTCTGTCCCAAAGTGCACTGGGTTGGTGCAGCTTTGTTGGCTGCGTTTTGTTTTTAAAAAGCGGCTGGCTCTGAGAGTGGCCTGAGCATGCCATAGGCTTGGAAGGAGCGGAGAAACGGTCTGAGTGGAGCAGGCTGGCCGGTCCGCATCTGCCGGCTCCCCTGCCCGGGGCTTGCCTGGCATCACGGTGTCCCCTGATGTCAGCACTGTGCTGTAGACAGTGTCCCAGAGCCATGGCCTCTTGCGGAAGATGGGCTCGGGCGAGACCCGCGTTCTTCTGCGCTCTTGCCAGCCTGCCTGCTAGATCTTTTCCCGGCTCCATAGCAGCATGTGGAGGGGTGGGTTCGTGACCCTGCTTTTCTTTTCCGAGAGCATGTGTACTTCTGTTTGCGACGCGAGGGGACTCGGGGTTTGTTGCCTGTACGCCAAGGCTCGTGGGCTTTGGTGGAATTAATAGGCTCCCAGAGAGACATTTGCACAGGCCCGTGGAGGTGAGGGCACAGTAAGGGAAGTAACCAGTTCTCACAGTTTCCTTGTTTCCTCCCATCCAGCCTCAAGTCCCTGGTAGATGGATACAAACAGTGGTCGTCCAGTGCCCCCAACCTGGGGAAGGGCCCGAGGAGTAGCCCAGCGCTGCCAGGGTTCACCAGCCTTATGGAGATGGGTGAGCACTGCCTCTGTCCTGACCTTCCCTGTTCCCTCAGGGAAATTTTGGTCAGGCTTCTGGGACTGTTTGAGGACCCCTAGTGCCCCTCCATGGGGGTCATCTCCTCTTTACCCGACTCCCGGGCCCCACCTCCTTCCCTCTTTGCTCACTCTACTCCCATTTCATTGACCCTTCCCCAATCATAGTTTCTTCCTACTGCTGCCCTGGGGCCTGCCCGCGGCCTCCCATCCCAGGGAGCCAGGTATAGTCTCTTTAGGGCAGAGGGCAGTGCAGAGGGTGAGGCCTTGAATCAGGCACTTCCCTTTGCTGGGTCACTTTCCTTTGGATCTTAATATGGGGAGTCTGCAAACCAGGAGATGGTGGCGGGAGACACTGTGGTCTTTCTCCAAGGAAGCTTCCCAGTTGCTTCCCAGAAGCTTCCCAGTTGCTTGGGATTGCTGAATGGGTAAGGTCTCCTCCCAGCTGTCGCTCAGATAGCAGGTGCTGTTCTCTCTGAAGATTTCCAAGGTCGTAGTGGGTCAGTTCATAGCGTAGATGCACCTTCACCTGTGGAGGGCATTCCAGTCCATTGCAGGACACTGGTCTAAAGACAGGTCTCTAGGCCATCCCAGAAATTCAAGGTCTCTTGCAATTTTAAGGTGCAAAAAAGGGAGGAATGTATCTGTTCTACCCACTATTCTAGGACACTCACACTGTACCTCTTGTGTCTAGGGTCCCTATGAAAGTAGGAAAGGAGCACATTTGCTCTTCTGAAAACAGGAAAGGAGGCTCTGGAATGGAGAGCGATTTCCTCGGGTTGGTCACAGTTGAGCGTGGAGGGCTAACGCCCTGGGGGTCCATGCCCGGTTCCTTGTCCCACCCACGAGACTCTTTAACCTTTGCATTCCTGATGCTCCGCCAGGAGGCGGGGGTTGGAGAGAAGGACAGGATTCTTACTCTTGCTGCTTCATCTCCATTTCCCGTTTCCCCTCCCTTCCTCTCATCTGCACAGAGGATGAGGACAGCGAAGGCCCCCGAAGTGGGGAGAGTCGTCTACAGCATCCACCCAACCAGTCCTACCTCTGTATCCCATTCCCTCGTGGAGAGGATGGAGAGGGCCCCTCCAGTGATGGAGCCCACGAGGAGCCCACCCCGGTCAGTTCGGCCACCAGTACCCCACAGCTGACGCCCACCAACAGCCTCAAGCGCGGCGGCGGCCACCACCGGCGTTGTGAGGTGGCTCTGCTCGGCTGTGGGGCTGTTCTCGCAGCCACGGGCCTGGGGTTCGACCTGCTGGAAGCCGGCAAGTACCAGCTGCTTCCCCCAGAGGAGCCTGAGCCCCCAGCCCGGGAGGAGAAGAAGAGGCGCGAGGGTCTTTTCCAGAGGGCCAGCCGGCCTCGTCGGAGCACCAGCCCCCCATCCCGGAAGCTCTTCAAGAAGGAGGAGCCCCTGCTGTTGCTGGGAGACCCCTCCGCCTCCCTGACGCTGCTCTCGCTCTCGTCCATCTCCGAGTGCAACTCCACCCGCTCCCTGCTGCGCTCCGACAGCGACGAGATCGTGGTGTACGAGATGCCCGTCAGTCCGGCCGAGGCCCCGCCCCTGAGCCCTTGCCCCCACAACCCCCTGGTCAACGTCCGCGTGGAGCGCTTCAAGCGAGACCCGAACCAGTCCCTGACTCCCACCCACGTCACCCTCACGGCCCCCGCGCAGCCCAGTGGCCACCGGCGGACTCCTTCCGACGGGGCCCTCAAGCCAGCGGCTCTCCTAGCCAGCAGGAGCCCCTCCAGCAATGGGTTGAGCCCCAGCCCTGGAGCAGGTGAGCCCTGCCCTCCTCCTCTTTGCTCTTTCCTGCCTCTGTGCCCCCCGCAGGAGTGGCAGAATCGGAGTGAATGTCATTCCTCCTCTGACTCCGCTCAGCAGGACGTGCTGCCCTCGGCTGGGGAGGCGGCCCGGCCGGCTGCCCTCTCTCTGTCCTGTGCCTCAGTGCGGGGGAGACAGACAGGTTCCAGAAGGATCCGACCCGGGGCTCCGGGAGATATTCAGGCCCTGGGTCTTGGAGTGCACAGTGTGGCGCTTGCAGGGTACGGGTGGGGCGGGAGCCTTGCTCTGCTCGTTCCCGGAGGGGGAGACGGAAGTTCTGGGAAGGAATGGCGTGCTGTCCCAGGAGGGGCATCTGGTGCCACGTGGCTGGGCTCCTGCCTGCCGTTACTGCGCTGGTGCAGTCGTGCTCACAGGCAAGCTTCCTCCTGGGCATCCTGCCCTGCATCACTCATCCCTTACTCGTGGCTGACCCCCCAGACATGGAGAGGGATCCGGGTGAACCGCTGGGTCCGGCGTGTGCCTGCTCTCTCCGTCCGACGCCGAGCCACCTGGCCATCCTAATCTCAGGTCGTTCCCACCAGCAGCCCCTGCTCCCAGGGGACCTGAATCTGACTCTGAAACACCCCCCCCCCGCCCCCCCGCTCACGCTGCGGAAGACGACGAGGTGGTGACAGAGATTTGAGTGATGCTTGAATGTGAACGATAGTTATTTCCCCCTGCAGCTTGCCCCCTTCCCTCTTTAGACTTTTTTTGCTCTACAGATGTGTGTCCTCTCTGGGGAGAGACCTTATGATTGACTCATCTCTGGAGTTTGGATACCTTGGTTTGTTCCTGCCTCACGTATTTATTCCCTGAATAAACTGGGAATAAGCAGACCTTTCCTTAAGTCAGGGTCAGCGAACTTTCTTGATAAAGGCAAGAGAGTAAATATTTGAGGCTTTGCGGGTCCCGCGGTCTTTGTTGTAACTACTCAAGGCCGCCGCTGCCGTGGGAGAGCGAGCAGTAGGCGTGGCTCTCTTACACTGAAGCTTCGTTTGCCAACACAGGGTGGTCCGTGGGGCATAGTTCTGCCTTAAGCTTTTTCATTCCAGATGTCACCTCCTCATGTCCCATCATTATTGTTATAATTGGACATAGTGATCACGGCCTTCTGGTTCACTACTCTATCCCCAGGGCCTCCCAGCACACTGCACGGCACGTCATCGGCGCTCATTAAGTGTCCGTTCCTTGGGTTGGTCCAAGTGACTAAGGATATGGCGGCTGTGGGGAGGGAGTGGTGTCTGGCTGGCCCAGGAATGCGGTGTTGTCACCTGACACTTCTCCCTTTGTCTCTTTAACCAGGAACGTTGAAAACCCCCAGCCCCAGCCGAGACCCAGGCGAATTCCCCCGTCTCCCTGACCCCAACGTGGTCTTTCCCCCAACCCCAAGGCGCTGGAACACACAGCAGGACTCCACCTTGGAGAGACCCAAGACCCTGGAGTTTCTGCCTCGGCCCCGTCCTTCTGCCAACCGGCAACGGCTGGACCCTTGGTGGTTTGTGTCCCCCAGCCACGCCCGTAGCGCCTCCCCAGCCAACAGCTCCAGCACGGAGACGCCCAGCAACCTGGACTCCTGCTTCGCTAGCAGCAGCAGCACTGTGGAGGAACGGCCCGGACTTCCCGCCTTGCTCCCGTTCCAGGCGGGGCCGCTGCCCCCCGCCGAGCGGACGCTTCTGGATCTGGACGCGGAGGGCCAGAGTCAGGACAGCACCGTGCCGCTGTGCAGAGCTGAACTGAACACACACAGGCCTGCCCCATATGAGATTCAGCAAGAGTTCTGGTCTTAGCGTGAAATGGGCTGGGGGCGGCCAAGGGGGAAGCAGGAGGAGATCGGGGGAGCTGGTTGGCACAGCCCTTTCTCAGAGTTGGACCCCCTGAAATCCAGCCCTACTTCTTGCACTGATAATGCACTTTGAAGACGGAAGGGGTGGAAGCAGGGCCACTTCAGAGGGTCCCCGCCCTGCAGGGCCTTTCTACCCACATCCACTGGAAGGGGCTGTGGCCATCAGCTCTGGCTGTGTAGAGGAAAGAGGGGTGCGTGCATGTCCCCCATCCTCCACAGTCTTCCTCGCCTTTCGGGTGGCCCTGTGGGGTCACTCAGCCAAATCTGTCTGCTGCTCCCTCTCCTGAGCCCCCCTGGGTAAGCCCAGAGCCTGTCCTGGAGTCCTCGTATTAGCCCTGAGTTCCACCTTCCCAAACACCAGTATTGGATGTTCTGTGATTGATTTTTGTTCCTCTTCCATATCCTTCCCAACACCAATGAATCCGAATCTCAGCTGGGGTGAAATAGGAGCTTTTCCAGGTCCTCAGCCCTTACGTGCCAGCCGGAGGACCGAAGGCACGGTGCCCCGGCGTGGGGCACAGGAGTTGCCGGACCTGGCACTGACCTGCCTGTGCTTCCAGGTGCCTCCCCCCTGCATTTATTTGAGCCTTGCAGGGGTGAGGGGACCTGCCTCAGTGAGAACTGGGGGGAGGAGGAGGAGTTAGGAAACCCAGAGTCGAGTGGCAGCCAAGAGGGTCACAGAGTCTGTCCTTGTTCCTTTTGGAAACATGCAAATAAGGGCAGAAACCAGCACCGTTGATGGCATCCATCTTCTACCTGGGGTCTGGACGTGGCCAGACCAGTTTCTGCCCCAAACATGCTCATCCCAGGGATCATTTCCTGGGAGATTCACTCACTGGTGCCAGTTCTGAAGCCAGAGACGAAGTTCCTGCACTTGTCCGTTTTGTTGTCTGACCTCTACGTGTGACGCCCGCCCGTCCCTTGACCTTTCCTCCCATCCTGGGATGAGTGGACTTTGGGTTGTGTATGTGGTTGGTAGAGACTTTGTGCCGCTCCAGAAGAGCTTATTGGTCAGGGCAGAGTGGGGGCTCCTGGACAGTGGGAGCCGGAACTGGGGGGATATCTTCTCAGCCAGGCCTTCTGTTCCGGGATGCCCTTGAAGGAAAACGGAGCCTTAGTGGTACCTTCCGCAAACGGATACGGTGAGGCCATGATGTTTGTAAGGTGTTCAGTGAGCCCCTAATGATTGTTCCCCAAGCTTCGGCCCGGGGCTCTGCAGGCTGACCACGGTCCCTTGTCTCTGTACGCAGGCGGCCCCTGATGCTGGGCTCTGGACCCTGTGCTGGGTCGGGAGGAGAGCAGAGGCCAACCCTGACTTTTCTGGAGTTTGTTTCCTTGACTTGAATGTTGAGTTGCTTCTAGAGCTTTCTCCTGTGTACCTTTACTTCTCCACTTACCCAGAGGCCTCCTGTGTCAAGTGTGAGCGACCCTCTTGTGCAGGACGCACACACAAACTTGTTGGGGAGCAGAGCCTTGGGGCATGCCCCTCTCCCCTCCAGACTCTCCAAACGTTGCTTCACTGTCCTCTCTCACAGAATAGTTCTCTGGAGAAGCTGCGGGACAGCCTACGGGCTCCCTGTGTTTGCTGCTGGGGGCCGGGACGGGGAGGGGGGAAGCAACGAAGCTGGCTCAGGTGAGGACTTTGGTCCTTGCTTCATCTCCCCCTGTAGCCGATAAAGCCCCAACCTGGGAATGAAGGAAGGGGGGACCTTCGCTTTCAAAGACTCCTTGTTTGATGAGCTTAGCGGCACTCGGGCGCAAGGGGGCCTCCTCATCTCGGGTGGGAGGCGCACTCGGTGTGTTGCCCCCGGAACTTGGCTCTCCTGTGTCATCTCTTCTTTGTGCAGTGAAGACTGCGAGGGATGATTTTTGCCCCCATCCCCCGCCCCCTCGGCCAGAAGGGGAAAAAATGTGTATCCTCCACAGTTCCAGCCCACCAAGTGAGTCCCCTGTGTTCTTGATGGGGAGAGGGCCCCAGGCGGTCTCTTCCTTGCCCTTCCCGGGACTCTCCATAGCGCGTTCGTAAATCACTAACCTATTTGCAAACCCTTGGCTCTGCTGAATGGCCCCTGGGTGGGGCGCAGCCTAAAGATCCATACCCGCTGGCTCTGGACTGTGCTCTGCACGGGGAGACAACTGACCATTCTCTACTTTTCGTTGTTTCTTGAGGCGGCAGCCGTCGCTTTCGGGAGTGGGAGTGTAACTGCGGCCGGCTGAGTGGTGGCCACTTGGCCTTGAGTGAGAGGTGGAACCCGTCTCTTACTCCCCACGCGGAGGGGAGACAAGGGGAGCCTGGGTCTGCTGAGGGTAGAATTGCACGTGCAAGAGGCAGAAGCAGGTTTAGTCTGAAGCGGCTTCGGGGAGCTCGCCCGGAGACAGAGGAGGCCTTTCCCAGCTCCTCCAAACCCTGTCTCCGACCGGCCCCTGCCCGCCGCACACACTCTCTCTGGGGGGCGAGGCTCGGTTGAGTAGGGATCCTGTGTAGTAATGGGTTTGAGTTGCTTTCTGTCCACTTTGGCTCCCTGGCCTCTGTGGTCATGGTCAGGAGCCGGCCTTGAAGCTGGGGTCAGCCCCTGCCGTGGCATTAGCCAGCATCTCCTGTTCTCTTTCCTCAGGAACACTTACTCTCTGCTCTTGGCAGGTGCTCACTACCTAGAACATGGTGACGGAAAGCAGGTATTGCTCTCTGCTCCTCAGATCCTTCCATGCATTCTAAACAGGATTATCCTCTATTTACCCCCTTGGGGATCCAGGCCACTGCCAGGGGCTGAGTGAATGTCCCCATTTTCCCCAGATGTTATTTCTGAGAGGCTCTGGTGGTGGTCTTCACTTCGCATCCTGTAGTACCCCCGGGTCTGGTGATGATGACACTAGCTTACAAGGGTTGACTCGGAATAATGCTAACCTTTCCTCCGGGCCTTTACAAACTTGCATCATTGTCCTTCCGATACACTTGCTGGTACAGAAGAGGAAATGCTTCAGGAGGAAGACATTCAAGGGAAGAAAAATTGAAAGCTCCTGGGCCTGACTGCTGAGTTGGGCACCGAGCTCTTGGGCCCTGAGCAAGGTGTGTCTCTCCCACTTTCTGCTTTGCTCTCTGGTCTCGGGCTTGGCCTTTTGCCCCTCTCAGATCCCCTTCCTGTAAAAGCACCCGTTACGCGCTTCCTTGTCAAGGCCTTGAGGACACGTATCCCAGGAGGTCAGCGAAGCCCACCGCTCCTTGCCGACCATCGGGACGAACTGCTGGCATCAGCAGTGTGGTTCTCACCACTTCTGCCTCTAAGGGACTTGCCTCCTGTTCCTTCCTTTGGTCTCTGGAAGAGTAGTGCTTTGGAGTTGGCTTAGCCTGGGGGCCGTGATCAGGCGTGTGTTCTTCTGCATTTATGTGGCACCTGGTGTTTGTAAGCGCCCTTACTACTCCCCCCACTTCACTTGTCCCACTGGTCCTCACTGTCACTGTCTTAGGAAGGAGGACCGAGGAGACAGGGAGGCCGGAGGCAGCGTCAGAATGACAGTTTGGGGTCTCAGATTTTTTAGGAGTCATTCCCAGAGTCTGCTTTGTTCAGAGACTGGAATCGGACCAGTTCCTGGAAGGATCTTTGTGAGAAAGTCCGCCCACCCTTGAGATCCATGTCCTGGTGTGAGGCTCTTTACAAGGCCCCTTTTCCCTCCAACCACGGTTGCTCAGGGACACAAGACACCGCAAGGGCACCAAGATGTGGCTTATTGTCCAGTCTCTTGCTCCTCAGTCCCCACAGTGGAGGCCCCCTCCTCCTTCTGTCCCCCTACATGGGGGAGGCAGCGCCCGAGCATTGCTAACTCTAGCAGCACGCTTTTCACAAAAGCAGAGAGCGGTGGACTCTGAAGGCTGTGAAGGGGATGCTTTAGGGAGCCTTGACTTTTTCCTCCCGTGTTTGATTAAGCCTGTGCTTTTGACTCAGGTAGGTGAGGGACCCCTTTCAGGCAGGTGAGAAACACTCCATTGCCTCTTGAAGGATTTTGGGGAAGAAGCAGATGTCCTTGCTGTAGTGCCAGGCTTTTCCAGAAAGCTCTGCGGGAGTCTGTGTGCCCTGGGTCAGAGGTGAGAGCAGCCCACAGCACGTTGTGGTCCCAGGTGACCGTGGTGGCAGGAGTGGCAGGCTAGTGGTGACCTGAGCTCTCTCCAACTAGCTGTGTGAAGTTGCAGATGTTTCTTCCCCTCTCTGGACCTCCGAGCGCAACCACGAACTAAGGAGGATGCTACCTTTCCTACCTGAAGCACGAAGCCCTTTAACTTCAAAATGTGTGATCCTGGAACCCAAGGTCCAGCACTGATGAGCCTCACCTTGCTGGATCGCTTCACTTTGTGGAGAAAATGTGTGTGCATGCATGTGCGTGCATGCGTGTGTGTGTGTGTGTGTGTGTGTGTGTGTGGTTGTAGGTCAAAACCAGTTGAATATTGGGAGTTTCCTTTGGTTCAGCATACTGGGCCACCTGCCTCTCTCCTTGGCTTCAGGCCTGAGGATGAGTTCTTGTCAAGCTACTTTTATTGCTAGCAACTCATTCCCAAATGCTCTCTTCTTTCAGACAAATCCTTGCTTTCTTAGATCAGGAATTCAAATTAGTGAAAATCCACCCTAGAAAGGAAAACGCGCTGCTGCTGCTGGGAGTCCTCGGTCCCTAGCTCCTCCCTGGCCTGGCCACCCGGGCACTCGCCATCGCGGGCACTGGCATTTAAGGCAGGACACGGAGACTGGAGTCCTGGCTAATGAAGCTAAGTCCGGGATTTAGGTTCCTAGTTAAGCTGACCCAGCTCTGGGCGTCTGGTTGGCTGTGCAGGCCGGGGGAGCCTCTCATCAGCTTCTCCGCCTGCTGACTCTTTCCCATTTGTCCCGATGAGATGCTGGCAGTTCCTCCTTCCTTTGTTTTGGGCCCTGTCTTGGGCCCTGGAAGCACCATGTCCTCCCCAGGCTGCTCAGGGAGCCCTAGGGATAGTCGTTCTGAAGGTTGGGCTCCTTCCTTAACCTAGAGCCAGGAGGACTGGTCTTCCTGATTCTTCCTGCCTGTGGCTCCCTGCATTCCCTGCCTGTAGCCTTGCCCTGGGTCCCTCTGTCACTGCTGGAGTGAGACAAGAGAAAAGCCCTTATAGTGAGTTCCACCCCCTTGGTCCCCAGCTGTAGCAAAGAAGGGAGGCGACGAACTCGTCAGCTTTCTCCTCTGAGTTTCCTCACTGTCCACCCTAAACACACACAGATTCGCACACTCACATGCTTGCACACAGATTTAAACTGAATTTTCTGGAGGATTAAGGAAAGATGTTCGTGATGGGTTTTACTTGGTTTGCGGAAATGCCTTCTTTGGGATTTTCCTCCCTGTTGGAGCCTTTGAGTCTAGGTGAAAAAAGTGAAAGTTCACATTTGTGTTCGTTTTGTTTCTCTGGAATTAGTGATTCGTTTTCATCCCTAGGCTCCAGTGTCTTGTCCACACGTCCTGACCCTGTGTCCTTGAATTCCCATTTTGCTTTGGGATTTAAGTTATTGTAATTTGTCAACAATATTTAAGACTAGAAAAGCCCTGAAGGAAACTTACCAGGTTCTTTTCTTTGGCTTTTTTTTTTTTCAAGGTACTGTAAGTTGTTAACTAGGGATGCCAAGCAGGCTTGGTTCAATGGCTAAACCTCTTACCGTATTACAGTGTAATGCTGATTCAGCCTGGTCCCGCCACCAGAGCACACACAGACTTGAATAAAACTGTTACAACAATGACCTCTGGTTTGCCGAGTACTTTGTAAGCTTATCCTTTCCCCTCTTTTTAATTGAACAGTATGTCCAAGGAACTGGCTCTTTCTGGGGAATTTCCGTACGTAGGAAAAATAAAAGCTATGTCTATGATGCAGGAAAGAGGAGGTGGGGGAGGAGGCTCCCTGGTGCCCCCCCCCCCACTCCGCTGGACCACGAGGGCCCTTCCGGCACGTGGCGCTGGGAACAGCACCGCCCAGATGATTCAGTCTCTTCTCACAGCTGACTTTTGCACGGGCCACGGGTTTGGGCTTTCAGAGCCCCCCTGCAAGCATGTGCCGTCTCCCAGGCCTGTCACCCTCCCCTCTGATGTTCCTGATGGAGCGGTAAATGGGGCCAGGAGGAAGAACACACATGGAGTTGCACACTTGTAAACAGGGTCCGTGGCTGTGAGGGGAATCTTGGGTTTCTTGCTGTCTCGCTACTCTCAAGGGCACTTGGCCAGCTGTGTGCCCTTGGACAAGCCACTTCACCTCTCTGGGCCTCTTCTGGAGAAAGCTGATCACCAAGCTGGCTTTGTGCTTTCGCTTCCTGGATTACAAATTGGGTGGGGATGAGGGTAAGAGCAGATGGGGGAGGGGCGGCGGAGCACATGGGGGCTACGGTCCACTGCCTCGGTCCCGTTTCACCATTCAGCGGCACGTGGAAGACGGCCTCTGAGACTCCAATCCTGACACCCTCCCACTTTAATGCTGTGACCTTGTATCTCATGCCTTACAGCTTAGCTCTATCATCTGCACCCCAGGAGGGCTGACCGAGGCGGGGTTCTGTGCTGGATGCCGAGACTGAGAACATCAAGGGGGGGTTGCCCAGGGCCTGTGTCTTCTTTGGAAGGCAGATTGAGCACAGATGAAAAAATGACCAAACTCCTTGCTGGAGAAGATGCCATGAAAGAGACCATATGCCCTGTGCAAGCATGGAACTCGCTCCATGTTTCTGGAAAGCATTTTGGCCATGTGGCATCAATTCCATAACAGGGGCGGGGAAATTGCATTTAGTAATTAACACTAGCTACAATGTGCCAGTGTGTGTTAAGACTTGACCTAAGTTATCTTATTCACAACATCTCAACATCTTTAAGAGCAGCCCCCGTTTTATCTCCATTATACATTGAGACAAATGAGGATCAGAGTCAAGTAACACACCCAAGGCCACACAACTATCAAATAGGGGAGCTGGGATTTTTTTCCCAGTCTAGCATCCGCGCTTGTGTCACTTTGTGGGGCACCTGGGTGGCTCAGGTGGTTAAGCGGCTGACTCTTGATTTTGGCTCAGGTCACGATCTCAGGGTCGTGAGATTGAGCTCCCTGCTCAGCGGGGAATCTGCTTGTCTCCCTCTCTTCTGCTCCTCCCCCTGCTCGCTCTCTCTCTTAAATAAATCTTTTTTAAAAAAAAGTGTTCCTTACTTTTGGAATTTTTAAAATTTTTTCTTACGCTGAATATATGTCACTTCTGTGTGCAGTGAAAGAATGGTGAATTCCCAGGTTTGGGGTATATTCCCAGATACCAGGTTCTCCTGCAGATGTTCCAGAAGTCTAGGCCACTTGCTTCAGGGCTGCTCCCTGACCTAAGCAGTAGAGCAAGGTGACCGCAGACCAAGGCCAGGACCAGGACAAGCTTCCAGGTCCTAATGGAATCTCCCCTGACCCCTCTTCTCATTTCTTCCTCCCAACTGAGCGATGATGCTGAAACGGTGAGTCACCTGCCAATTACAAGCAGAACCTAGTGAGGACACATGAACAGAGAAAGTTCTGGAAGGAAATACCACAGAGGTCTCCTAGAAGGCCTAGCTGGCTAGGAATGCCAGGTCCTGGGCCGGCACACAGTGTGCTCTTACATTTGCTACACACGCACACAACCCTCCGTGCCGGGAGCTGGGCTGGGGTTGGGTACAACCACACCCTGTTGACTTGACTGTGGAATGTGCTTCATTCAAGGCTGGGACCCGTGTGCTAATCCCCTCCCTGATCCTGGCAGTCCCCACCCAATCTGGTCCAACCAGCTCCAGCTGGGGAACATGTTTTGGCCCAGGTGGGTGGAGTCGGGGGTTGTCTGCTGCTTGCTCAGCCTTGCTCCCCCCTCTCAGACACTGGTCACACGGTGGCCACCCAATCAGGAGAGCCTCTTGCACAGTCTCAAAGGGAGATACTGGAGGGTCCTTTGTGACCAAGGGAAAAGGGGAGGGTTGGGACAGATCAACCCAAGAAAATGTGCTCAGGGAACACAGGTCTGGTCACGTTACACCCCAATATCCGTAGGAAGAGACCCGCCTTCTTTAGCATAGCCTTGAGGGCACTAGACGATCTGGTCCCAGCCTACCTACCCAAACTCCTAGCATGAATTCCCTGCCCCCAGCTTCTCCTCACCTGAGACTGTACCCTTCTGTGTTTCCCTAAGATGTGATCTTCCAGCTGAGGCCTCCTGCTGGAGAGAGAATTATCTTCTTTCTGAGCAGGGGCTCTGCTACTTTCCCAGTTGTCTAAGCGGACTGTAGCCTGATTAAGTGGTTGGCAAATTAAGGGCTTGAATTTAGGGTAGGAGGGCCAGGGATCATTAGGCAAGAGAAGGAGGGAAAGAGAAGAAAGGAAGAGAGACGGGACCCTGCCTTCTGGAAGGCCACGCATTCCCTGGAGAGATGCAAGATGCTGGGCCAGTTAAAGAGACACTGACTCCCATCTTGTTCTGTGCTTTACCCAACCTGAAAAGAGAAGAATCATTCTTCTGGCACATAATGACAGAGGCCCTACTCAGGCCTGGGATTCAGTGTGACCAGCAAATTCCAGTTCCGTTCGGGCCAGGGCAGGTCAATGAGGGATGCGTTCTTGAGATGATGGGATGTGATAGAGGTCAGCAGCGGATGGAGAGGCCTGCCCTGCCTGAGGGCATCCACTTAAAAAAAGAGCACATGGGGGCGCCTGGGTGGCTCAGTGGGTTAAAGCCTCTGCCTTTGGCTCAGGTCATGATCTCAGGGTCCTGGGATTGAGCCCCGCATCGGGCTCTCCGCTCAGCGGGGAGCCTGCTTCCCTTCCTCTCTCTCTCTCTGCCTGCTTCTCTGCCTACTTGTGATCTCTGTCTGTCAAATAAATAAATAAAATCTTAAAAAGAAAAAAAAAAGAACGCATGAACACATCCCTTCTTGTGCTTTGAACTTCCTGAGAGTGAAAGAACAAGACGGAAAAGGGCTGCTGCCTTTTTAGGAATTCGCAATGTAGTGGGGAAAATCAGGTGAGGTCCCAAGAAGGGCACTGGGGGCGTACTCCGGGGTAGGGGGGCATGGGGGAGGGAGGGGAAGCCATGTCTAAGCTGAGGCCTGAAAGAGGAGTAAGACCGACAGAGTCCCTGGGTGGTGATGGCAGCTGGGATCCCAAGGATTATTCGAGCAGCCCTTGTTTTTTGTTTTTTGCTTTTAATTAAAATTCAATTAGCCAACATACAGTACATCATTAGTTTTTGCTGTGCTGTTCAATGATTCATTCGTTGAGTATAACACCCAGTGCTCATCACCGCACGTGGCCTCCTTAATACTCATCACCCGGCCCCCCCCACCCCTCTCCCTTCTGTCACCCTGTTTGCTTCCCAGAGTCGAGAGTCCCTCATGGTTTGTCTCCCTCTCTCATTTCTTCCCATTCAGTTTTCCCTCCCTTGCCCTGTGGTCCCCACGCTGTTCCTTATGTTCCACATATGAGTGACACCATATGACAATTGCGTTTCTCTGCTTGACTTATTTCACTTAGCATAACCCCCTCCAGTTCCATCCATGTTGATGCAAAACCCGAGGATTCATCCTTTCTGATGGCTGAGTAATATTCTATTGTATATATGAACCATATCTTCTTTTTTTTTTTTTTTAAGATTTTATTTATTTATTTGACAGACAGAGATCACAAGTAGGCAGAGAGGCAGGCAGAGAGAGAGGAGGAAGCAGGCTCCCCGCGGAGCAGAGAGCCCGATGCGGGGCTTGATCCCAGGACCCTGAAATCATGACCCGAGCCGAAGGCAGAGGCTTAACCCACTGAGCTACCCAGGCACCCCTGGACCACATCTTCTTTATCCATTCATCTGTTGAAGGGCATTTCGGATCTTTCCACAGTTCGGCTATTGTGGACACTGCTGCTATGAACATTGGGGTGCAGGTGCCCCTTCTTTTCACTACATCTGTATCTTTGGGGTAAATACCCAGTAGCGCAATTGCTGGTTTGTAGGGCAGCTCTGTTTTTGACTTCTTGAGCAACCTCCGTACTATTTTGCAGAGTGGCTGCACCAGCTTGCATTCCCAGCAACAGTGCAAGAGGGTTTCCCTTTCCCACAATCTGGTTCACGAAGCAGCCCCTGCGAAGGGGGCTTTCCATCGTCTGCCGTCCACTTGGCTTACATGCCTCCCCTCACAGGGCATTCTGTTCTTGTAGCCTTTTCTTTATCGTAAGCGGGCTTAGGTGATCACCAGGCCAGAAGCAGCAAGGGGGGAGGAGGACTGGGTCCTTCCAGCTGGGATCCCCCGTGCTGTCTAGTCTGCGCTGGAGTGAGGGGGACCGTGTGTCTCGGAGGACACTTTCTGTGGAGAATCAGGAAAGGGTGTGGGCAGTGGAGAATAGCATATGGGGTGAAGGGCTTGGGGCACCAGCCCTTTTTCTTGACCCCATCTCCCAACAAATGATACTAAAGACATGTGATAACAACCCCTCCTTCTTCCTCGGGCAGCCCATGTGGGGGGTAGAGCACTGATGTTCCAAGTGTGGTCCTATCTTCAAGGTCAAACCCATTTCCCCGATGATATTAAACTGTTATTTACCCTTTCACTGTGTTTATGTTGGCGCCAGGGGCGCAAAACAACAGTGCATGAGCTCCTGGAACCTGTTCCTGTCACGGGCAGGGACACCAACCTAGACGGAAACGTACTTGTCCCCACCACGCACACACAAGAACGGAAATGCCAGTTTCACTGAATAATGTTCTTGATAAAACAGGAAACATTAACTTTTTGCGTCTTGATTCAGGAGTCCATCTTTTTAATACCCTACGGGAGGAAATGTAAAGTTCATGAAAAGCCCTTCTGCGGCAGACGGAAATCCCAGGGCTGTGTTGAGCGAAAGCACAGGTAGGGTTGGATTGCCGGCTGGACGAGCTGCTGTTTTTTCTCGAAAGACTGATTGTCAAGCAAACTATGGTTATTCGGGCTTGACTACTTGGCAGATCTTTTCCCAAAAATGAAGGAAGTGGACTGTTCAGAGAAAACAGGAGATGTAATTTTTCCCAACGACAAAATTCAAGCTTTCAAGTGAAAATTATGATTTTAGGAAGCTTGAGTCTGTCATGAGCTTGACAGCTTGCCCACACTTAAAGAAATTTTCTAACAAGGGACGCCTGGGTGGCTCAGACGGTTAAGCCTCTGCCTTTGGCTCGAGTCATGATCTCAGGGTCCTGGGATCGAGTCCCGCATCGGGTTCTCTGCTCAGCCAGGAGCCTGCTTCCCCACCCCCTCTCTCTGCCTGCCTCTCTGCCTACTTGTGATCTTTCTGTGTCAAATAAATAAATAAAATCTTTAAAAAAAAAAAAGAAATTTTCTAACTAGATCAGTAGCAATATTAATGAACGTGGGGTGGGGTTTTTTTGATGTTCTATAACGAAATGTGTCAACATTTGGAAGTTCTCCATAACTCATAAACTGATAGTCTCCATATGACAATGAAGTTATAAAATCATGCATCAAAAATCTATTCAAAGTCCAAGATAGACCAATGGGATTTATTTATTTTTTTAAGATTGTATTTATTTACTTGACAGAGTGAAGAGAGAGAGAGAGAGAGAGCACAAGCAGGGGAAAGAGCAGAGGGATAGGAAGAAGCAGACTCCCCACTGGGCAGGGAGTCCATCAATCCCAGGACCCTGGGATCATGACCAGAGCTGAAGGCAAATGCTTAGCCAATGAGCCACCCAGGTACCCCTAGACCAATGGATTTATATATAGCATCTTACAAAAGTTTATGGGTATGATTTCCGATTTCACAATCCAACTAACCTTTAAAAAACCATAACTTGTTGAGTGTTGGTATAGGAGCAAAAAAGAATGGCCACAATTATCTGAAAAAGCTATTACAACACTCCTTCTTTTTCCAACTACGTATCTCTCTGAGGCCAGATTTTCTTCATATGTTTCAACCAAAACAAGATATTGCAACAGATTGAATGCAAAAAGCAGATAGAGAGTTTGGCTGTCTTTTATTAAGCCAGACATTAAAGAGATGTGCAAACATGTGAGTACCAACACTCTGTTCATAGAATATTTTTGTTTGGGAAAATATGGTTATTTTTCATTAGAATATGTCATTTATGTGAAACATTTAATAAGATAATTATTTTCATCTTAAGATGAATCAACAAATTAAAACCTCTTGGTTTTACTTTCAAATCAGATAAATATTGGAGGTGTAATGCACCTAGGTGTGCAGACACTCTTTGGGGTCTGAAAGTACGAGAGGACTTGAATCCCCACCAGATGGCGCTAAGGAGACTAAGGACAATGTCCGGGGCACAGAGAGAGGGAGAGAGGGAAGGAGGGAGAAAAAGATAGAGGGAGGGATGGAGAGAATTAAAGTGGGATCTGCGGTAATGAGTTACATAGAATGAGATTTCCTAATAACACTGATATTTGTAGGCTCCGTAGGAAAAAGGCCCAGGACTTAATCAGTGGGTTTTCACAATCTAAATTAGATAGGTAGATTTATGCCAAACCATGAGTTGGACTTTTTTTTTTTTTTTTTTTTTTTTACGTCCCCTAACAAAGGCCAAGCACATTCCTTGGAGAAGCTCCCTGCAACCCGGGGAAACTAAGCAGATTATACTGAAAGGGCTCAGTCTTTTCCACTTTGTGTTGCTAATAAGATAACATTAATCTCGGGGGTTTAAGAGTGAAGTTTAGGCAGATTCCTTCCAGCAAGGAGCGCTGCGTGGAGCCTCGCAGCCTGCCTCATCTTCCCATGGGCCCCTGGATGTCCTGAGAGGAAGAGGAGGTAGTTGGGGTGAGGGTGGAGAGAAGGTCACCCCGAGGGACTTAAGTGGCCTCTGGGGACAAAATAGTACAGACGTCCGGGCTTTGTGTCAGGAACTATAAATGGGCATTGGGAAAACTTGAAGCCAAATTTATTTTCCTCTCAAGGGCAGTGTGCGATAGCCGACAAAGGACAGAATCCTCTTCCAGAGCTGAAGTCTTTAATGGCGGCGCTCTTTTAAGGGTCACCAACAAAAGGAGTAGAGCCTAAACCGGGGCTGGCTTTCTGAATGGGTGTGTCAGCTGCTAGAGAAGTGGCTGCAATGTGGTATCAACTCTCCTTCCCCACGAGGCTGGGGGTTTACATGTATCTTCTGACATTCATTCATTCATTCATTCATTGACTCATTTCTACACTGGTCGGAACCTGCTGCCTCTGGGTGCTGGGCACCATGCCAGGTGCTGGGTCTACAGGGGAGGCTGAAACAGACATGGTTCATACCCTCCGGAGGATTTGTTTGAAAAAAACAAGTCACAACTGAAGGAATCTTGACAGCCTCATGCCACCACCACCACCACAGACTTCTTAAAATGTTTCGAAGTCCACGCAGCTTGTTCTCTAGGAAAACGAATTAGTGCAACCTGCCAAGCTGGACGGTCGATTTTCCTTGGGAAGATGGAGGCGGGCATTACACTCCTCAGAAAGAGTGGGTGGGGTGCTATTTTTTAAAAAAATATTTTATTTATTTATTTAGAGAGGGAACATGTGAGAAGGGGTGGGGCAGAGGGAGAGGGAGACAGAGGATTTCAAGCTGACTCCAAGCTGAGCTTGGAGCCCGATGTGGGGCTTGAACTCAAGACCCTGAGATCGTGACCTGAGCTGACAACAAGAGTCGGACACTTCACCGACTGGGCCACCCAGGCGCTCCAGTGGGGTGCTATTTAAACTTGATTTCCCTTTCTCCTTTGCGCCTTCCTTTCCTTCCTGCCCTTCTTGCCGCAAATATTTATTGAGCACCCACTACGTGATCGGTGCTGAGGCAACAAAGCTGAGCAAGTCATGCTTCCATCTCCAACCTGGTGGGGTACATGACGAGTGTGTAAACAAGAATATATTTACAGATTGTAGTTAGTGATGTGAAGGACAGGGGATGGGAATCACTTTAGATAGAGATGGTCAGGGAAGCCCTCCCTACAGAAGTGAATTTAAGCCAAGATTTCTCACCGTTTTGGGCCAGACAGTTCCTTGCTGCAGTGACCATCCTACCCATTGTAGAAAGTCTAACAGGCATGCCTGACCTCTGCACACTGGATGCCGGCTGAACCTTCCACCCCCATTTATGACAACCAGAAAAGTCTCTGGGCATTGTCAAAAGTCCCTTGGGGGCCAAAATTACTCCCGGGCTGAGAACCATTGATTGAAGCTGAGACCTGAAAGATGAGGAATCCATCAAGAGGGGACTGCACTGGGGGACTTTCAGACCATAGTAAAGAGTTTGGATTTTATTCTAAGTGGAAAGAAACCAAGGTCTTCAATCGTGGGTGACATAATCCACTTTGAATTTTGAAAAGATCATTCAGGCTGTGGAGTGGAGAATAGATTGCCTGGAGGACAAGAAAGGTCACAACTGTCAAAGGAGCCTGCAGGGCTGGTCCTCCTGACAGGAAGAGAGGGTCATCTGGACTGGGTGATGACCCTGAAGTCAAGAGAGGGAGACAAATATTCACCATCTTTGAAGTGCAACACCCAGGTTGCGGACAGCATGCTGTGGAGATTCCAACCCTGAGCATCCTTGTGAGCTTTCTTTGCTCTGGGCAAAGTGGCAAGCATTTGCAGAGGCAAGGGGGCAAGGAGAATCCTGACTGTGCAGCTGCTTCCAGCTCTCATTAGAATGTGTCATGGGGGGCACCTGGGGGCACTCAGCCGGTTAAGGGTCTGCCTTTGGCTCTGGTTCCAGAGTCTTGGGATGGAGCCCCACGTAGGACTCCTGTCCTACAGTCCTGTTCAGTGGAAAATCTGCTTCTCCCTCTCCCTCTGCCCCTCCCCGCCCCTCACTTGTGCACAGGTGCATGCTCTCTCTCTCAGATAAATAAAAATCTTAAAAAAAAAAAAGAATGTGTAGTTGGTGCTAACGTTCTTTGGGATGATGTGCAAACATGAAGGCAGTGGGTTCAGGGTTCCCTGTCCTCTGTTATTCTGGCGGCTACATCCCTTAGGCACCAATTTCTGCTCATAAAACTGGAAAGGCAGAAGAAGCAGAGCTGATTGATAAATGAAAATTAATTGAGGCCGGTCTTACTCTCAACTTTCAAAGCCAGCGATGATATCAAAATCCCCTTCACAGCCACAAGGCAGCCCAGGAATCTTGCGTGTTCTGACCGAGGGCCTCTTGGCCGAAGCTGGAGAGTGATGGACAGGCCTTAGGGAACAAGGGACTGTTGGGCGACAAGCCTTAGTGTTACCAGGGAAGTGGGAGATGGGCAGGGAGAAATTCTAACAAAATATTAAGAGGCTGTTTATTCGTTTGTTTTTAATTGCATAGCACGTGGTTGCCAGGATTTTAAATGGTAGTGCTCTAGGCATGTAATTAAGCGAGACGGCTTGGTGGGTACCAACTGGGATACCAAGTTGTTGAGGCAGCTTATGAGAGTGATCTTCTGATATTAAAATGCAGGGGCTGTGTGTGTGTGTGTGTGTGTGTCCCCTATTTGCCGTTTTTCCTTGGGGCTTCCAAGCTCCAACTGAAAGCACCAGCCGCCTTTAATGTTTTCGGGTTTTGTTAGCTGCCCGTGAGAGCCTTCCCATCCAGGTCTCAGTCTGGCCCGCAGCCATGACCCTCAGCTGAGAGTGTTTCTGGACCTGAAACAAAGGTGCATCCTCTCAGCTCAATCACAAGCCATCCCACGTATTGCCAATGTCCCGCGGTCTCTTCTTCGGCTTTAAAATCACAGCGTTTTAGAGCCAAATGTGAACTTAGCCTTTATCTTCACACCTTATAGATGAGAAATCTGAGGGCCAGGGTGGTGAGCGGACTTGCTCCAGGTTTGCTCAGCTTGTGGGTGCGATCAGAAAATGAGCGGGACGCGACCCGCACAGGGTCCCCTCTGCGGTAGCCCGGAGGCCCTCTGTGACTACAGCGCAGTCTCTTGTCCTCGGCCGTGAACTCCCGCCCTCAGACACGTGTGTCCAGTTTTCCGCGTCCTGGTGCCTGGAGAGGGGTGACTCGGCTGCTGCTTCTGACAGAGAAAGGAGAGGAATGCACGAGCCAGGTAACAGGAATGCTTTGTGAATTGGTCCAGTGGTCACTTTTCATGTTGAGGGGACCACTGCACCTTGGCAATGCAACCCTCCCAGTGGGCCGTGAGGGCCTGCAGAGTTTTTGCCCTTCCCCAAGGGGAGCCGTTTCCTCCATTCAGCTGTGCGGGCACAGGCCCCCCCCCCACATAATGAAGACACTGCGTGCTCACCTGGCAATCACGGGGGGGGGGGATCACGGGGGGCGGCTCTCTCTGATCCTTTCTAGCAAGTCCCTCAGGCAGGGGAAGGAGGAAGGCACTCCTAAGGTTGACGAGGAGTCAGGATCTGGCGCGCCCAGGGTCTGGCGGGCCTCCCTGGCCTCCCTTCCCACACTCTGTCCATTTGGACCTTGCTGTTACTGCTGCAGATGGAGGCTTCAAAGGAATCCCAGTTTTCCGCTCCCCGGGCCCATGCAGGAGGAGTTTGGCTTGTGCTCCTTATTAGGGATGGATAAAGGTGAAAGGCTGGGGCTCTCTGGGATTAAAGAGCGTTGGTGCTTCTTGTGTAAGGTGACCGTGTTCCTGGGTGTCTTGGGTGCCCTGATCTCAAATATCCCATCCTACCTTCTTTATTAAGTTCATGGATTTATTGAAACTTAAATCCTGATTTTGGGTTCTGAAGACAGAGAGGTTGTTTGGAAATGGAATTCTTCACCCCTTCTGGTGTCTGACTTTGAACCACACAAAGCCCTCTCTGGAAAGAATAGAATCCACCCTGCTTCCCGTCCCCTCCCCCCCGCCCCCCCAATCATACCAGGCAGTCATCTGGGGAGCCTGTGATGGGGCCCAGTAAGGCAGTGTGTGTGTGTGTGTGTGTTTAGAAATCATTTCCAGGTTCAAATCCCAACTTCCAGCACCATGATTTACAGCATTTTCTACCTTTAGCTCCTACTTCTCTTCTCTGGACTCCTCTGCTTTGAGTACTACCCCCGTATGTTCCCTCTAATACTTGGTGCCTGCCTCAGGGCCTTTGCATTTGCGCTTCCCTTGCCCTGGAATTCTTCTCCCAGAGACCCATATGCCTATACCCTGCCTTCTTCAAACCGTTGGTCAGTGTCACCGGGCAGAGGACTTCCACGGCCAATCCCTAATATTGCAATCCTCCATGCCCTTACCCCGTCTCCTCCTTCGCTTTTTTTCTCCATAGCACCTATGACCCCCTAACATAGTGTGCACTTTGTTTATTGTCTGTCTTCCCCAGCTACAATAGAAGCCCCATGAGGGCGGGGATTTTCATCAGCTTTGTTCACTGTGATACGCCCAGCATCCGGAACAGTGTCTGTTCCTTGGCAGGAGCTTAATGACTTTGCGGGAATACAGAAACCTGAGCAAGTTACCTACCGCTCTGAGCCTGTGTCGTCCCTCTCTTCAGAGGAAGGTGTGACGGGTTAAATAAGACAACTGCTGTCGATAAAAATAATAGCCAAGCTAGCTTGCATCTTACTCAGTGCCACAGCTCAAATGTTCCAGGTGCTTACTATTACACATGGATTATTTTATCTAATCCTCTCCCTAGTCCTGGGAGGTATTCTGTTTATCTTCCTTTTACAGAAGAGGATCCTGGGGCTTAGAGAAATTGTGTCACCTCCCCAGGGCCACACAAGATTCAGGTCCACATTTGTCAGAGCCACAAGCCAGGACTCAGCTGTGCCAACATGGTGCCCAGGGCATGTTCGCAGCCATGGTTCCACCAGCGATAAAGCTCTTCTCCAAATTACTCAGGGAGTGACACCTGCGGTTGTCTGCTCTTCGTGTGTGTGTGTGAACCTTCCACTGAAGGACACACAGTCCCTTCCACCGAAGCCTGACATCTCAGAAGTATCTTCTGTCCTCAGGAGACAATGTGTTGCTATTATTATTATTGTTATTGATTGTATTTATTTGTCAGAGAGAGAGCACAACCAGGCAGAGCAGCAGGCAGAGGCAGAAGGAGAAGTGGGCTCCCCGCTAAGCGAGGAGTCGATGTGGGACTCGATCCCAGGACCCTGGGATCATGAGCCGAGCTGAGGGCAACCACTTAACCAACTGAGTCACCCAGGCGTCCCAATGTGGTGCTATTATTTAAATTTTTATTTTTTATTTTTTAAAGATTTTATTTATTTATTTGTTAGA
>ML108056.1:46277-58105 GCA_003697995.1 Taxidea taxus jeffersonii
GTAGCAGGCTCCCTGCCGAGCAAGGAGCCCGATGTGGGACTCGATCCCAGGACACTGGGATCATGACCTGAGCTGAAGGCAGCTGCTTAACCAACTGAGCCACCCAGGCGTCCCAGGGGTGCTATTATTTAACAAATACTAGAAGTCCTCGCCTCAGCAATCAGAAAATAAAGAAACAGAAAGTGTCCAAATCGGCAAGGAAGAAGTCAAACTTTCACTATTTGCAGATGACATGGTACTCTAGGTAGAAAACCTGAAAAACTTCACCAATAAATTGTTAGAACTGTTACACGAGTTCAGTAAAGTTGCAGGATACAAAATCAACATACAGAACTCTGTTGCAGGGGCACCTGGGTGGCTCAGTGGGTTAAAGCCTCTGCCTTCGGCTCGGGTCATGATCTCAGGGTCCTGGGATTGAGCCCCGCAACAGGCTCTCTGCTCAGCAGGGAGCCTGCCGTCCCCTCTCTTTCTGCCTGCCTCTCTGCCTACTTATGATCTCTCTCTGTCAAATAAATAGAACTCTGTTGCATATCCTAGGTACCAACAATGAAGCAACAGAAAGAGAAATCAAAGAATCGATCCTATTTGCAATGGCACCCAAAACCATAAGATATCTAGGAATAAACCTAGCCAAAGCTGTAAAGGATCTGTACTCTGAAAACTATAGAACACATACGAAAGAAATTAAGGAAGACACAGAGAAATGGAAACACATTCCATGTTCATGGATTGAAAGAACAAACATTGCTAAAATGTTAGGAGCACCTGGGTGGCTCTGTCAGTTAAGTGTCTGCCTTCGGCTCAGGTTGTGATCCTGGGGTCCTGGGATTGGCCCCGTGTTGGGATCCCCGCTCAGTAGGGAGCCTGCTTCCCCTTCCCCCTGCTCATGCTCTCTCTCTCTCTCTCAGATGAATAAATAAAAAATTTTTTAAATGTTTATACTACTCAAAACAATCTACACATTTAATGTAATCCCTATCAAAACTCAACCAGTATTTTTCACAGAGCTAGGATAAACAGTCCAAAAATTTGTATGGAACCACAAAGAGCCTGAATAGCCAAAGCAATCTTGAAAAAGAAAGCAAAGCTGGAGGCATTACAATTCTTGACTCAAGCTCTATTACAAAGCTGTAGTCATCAAGACAGTATGGTATTGGCATAAAAACAGACACATAGATCAATGGAACAGAATAGAAAACCCAGAGATGGACCCACAACTATATGGTCAATTAATCTTCGACAGAGCAGGGAAGAATTTCCAGTGGAAAAAAGACACTCTATTCAACAAATAGTGTTGGGAAAATTGGACAGCCACATGCAAGAGAATGAAACTGAACCACTTTCTTACACCATACACAAAAATTAATTCAAAATGGATGAAAGACCTAAGTGTGAGACAAGAGACCATCAAAATCCTGGAGGAGAACACAGGCAATAATTTCTTTGACATTGGCTATAGCAACTTCTTACTAGATTCATCTCCTAAGGCAAGGGAAACAAAAGCAAAAATGAACTATTGGGACTTCACCAAGGTAAAAAGCTTCTACACAGCAAAGAAAACAACCAACAAAACTAAAGGATAGTGTACAGAATGGGAGAAGATATTTGCAAATGTCATATCTGATAAAGGGTTAGTATCCAAAATATATAAAGAACTTATCAAGCTCAACACCCCAAAAATAAATAATCCAGTTAAAAAGTGGGCAGAAGACATGAACAGATAGACATTTTTCCAAAGAAGACATACAGATGGCTAACAGACACATGAAAAGATGCTCAACATCACTCCTCATCAAGGAAATACAAATCAAAACTATAATGAAATATCAACTCACACCTGTCAGAATGGCTAAAATAACACAGGAAACAACAGATGTTGGTGAGGGTGAAGAGAAAGAGGAAGCCTCCTACACTGTTGGTAGGAATGCAAACTGGTGTGGCCACTCTGGAAAACCATATGGAGGTTCCTCAAAAAGTTAAAAATAGAGCTACCGTACGATCCACTTATCTCACTACTGGGTATTTACCCAAAGAATATAAAAGTACTGATTCGAAGGGATACATACACCCTGATGTTTATAGGAGCATGATCAACAATAGCCAAATTATGGAAAGAGCCCAAATGACCATCAACTGATGAATGGATAAAGAAGATGTGGCAGGGACGCCTGGGTGGCTCAGTTGGTTAAGCGGCTGCCTTCGGCTCAGGTCATGATCCCAGCGTCCTGGGATTGAGTCCCACATCGGGCTCCTTGCTCGGCAGGGAACCTGCTTCTCCCTCTGCTTCTGCCTGCCTCTCTGTCTGCCTGTGCTCGCGCGCGCTCTAACAAATAAATAAATAAAATATTTTAAAAATTTTAAAAAAAGATGTGGCATATATATATACCGTGGAATATTACTCAGCTATAAAAAAAGAATGAAATCTTGCCATTTGCAACAAAGTGGATGGAGCTAGAGGGTATTATGCTAAGAGAAATAAGTCTGTCAGAAAAAGACAGACACCATATGATTTCACTCGTACGTGGAATTTAAGAAACAAAACAAATGAACATAAGGGAAAAAGAAGAGGGAGGCAAACCAAGAAACACTCTTAACTGTTAGGGTCCGTGATCAAAGGAGCGAGACTGATACAAAGTGAAGGTCAAGCAAAGTTTTATTTCGAGCCAGGACCGAGAATCAAACCAACCTATCGGGGCCATCTCCTCGGAGACAGCGACGACCCCCAGCCTTACAGACTAGCTTTTATAGAGCAAAGGCCATGTGGTTGAGCCTGGCCAATGAGACTGTAACACACAGAGAAAGTTGCACAGTCGTGTTAGGTCACACGCAGGTGTCCAGTTGAATTACAATTTACCCTATAGTAGCCGTTTGAACCAGCCCATCACTCGGCTCAGAATTGGTGCCCAAAAGGCGGGGTTTACATTCTTTGGTGGTTAGGGAGAGAGTAGGTGCGCTTTACTGATTGGATGTCTCCACCTGGCCTGACCCGTCCTCGCATCTGGGCTCTGTTATCTCTGCCTGGCCTGACATGTCCTGGTACCTGGGCTCTTTTATCAGGGACTGGTGGGCCATATTTTACTGGTTTCCCAGACTTGTTTTTAAGTAAGTTCCCCTGGGGGAGGCGGGGAGGGGTAGGGTCAATCTAAGTTAACTGCACAAACAACAAAATGGCTATTTAACTGAGATAGAGCCGCTTTGGCTAAGTAGACCCTTGCATTAACTACAGAGAACAAGCTTGAGCATTGCCGGAAGGACATGGATGGGGGATGGGTTAAATGGGGGATGGGAATTAAGGAGGGCCCTTGTGAGGAGCGGCACCAGGTGTTGAACGTAAGTGATGACTCACTAAATTCTACACCTGAAACTAGTATTACACTGTATGTTTACTGCGATTTTATTTGTTTGTTTTTTAAGATTTTATTTATTTGACAGAGAGAGATCACAAGTAGGCAGAGAGGCAGACCGGGGCGGGGGGGGGAGCAGAGAGCCCGATTCGGGGCTCCATCCCAGGACCCTGAGATCATGACCTGAGCCAAAGGCAGAGGCTTAACCCACTGAGCCACCTAGGTGCCCCAACTAACTGGAATTTAAATAAAAATGTGAAACAAAAAAAGAAAAAGGAGGTGTTGTGTTGTATTTACGATAAGATGGTGGGTTTGTTTTCTGGGAGACCTAGATTCTGGCACCGCCTTTGTGTGAACTTACTGTGTGATCTTGGGCAATCACTCTTCCTCCCTGGCAACCCGCTTCTAGTGTTGTGATGAGCACTGAGGTTTCTCCCAGCTGTAATAGCCTCGGACCCAGGGAGGACACCACGGGTTGTGTGGTGTAATCGTCTCAGGGATCCTGCCCCCAGGCTGTAGCCTTGACCTCACTCTGCTTAATAATGCAGTCTATCCAGCTTTGATGACTATCAGCCTTGCCCTTCCCACAGCTCTTGAGCTTGGGTTTCAGGCTGCTGGATTTGAGTGGGAGGACAGAAAAGACAGGATTTCCAGTGATTTTTTCGTTTCTTTTTTTTTTTTTTTAAGATTTTATTTATTTATTTGACAGACAGAGATCACAAGTAGGCAGGGAGGCAGGCAGAGAGAGAGAGAGGAGGAAGCAGGCTCTCCGTGGAGCAGAGAGCCTATGAGGGGCTCGATCCCAGGACCCCGGGAGCATAACCTGAGCCGAAGGCAGAGGCTTTAACCCACTGAGCCACCCAGGCGCCCCTCCAGTGATTTTTCTAAGCACTTCTCTAGGGGCAAGACCAAGAGAAAGATAAGGAAGATTTGAGAGCTTTCCCACCCAGCCAGGGACAGTCACTGTAGTAAACAGACTTCTCTCGCTGGGGTGGTCACAGGGAAGACCTCCCCAGCCCTCTGGGAACTCTGCGGAAGGGCTTGGGGACTGCGTGTGTAAGCAGGCATCTGTCCAACTGCCCCTTCCAATTTCCCACTGCACTTCCTGCCAAAGGAGTCTGGACATTCCCCTTAATGTGCCAACCCTGAAACTGCCTCACTTCAGTTCCAACTTCTAAACTAGGAATTTATCCCCCTCCTTGTGAAATGTGGGTGAAATGGAGTAAGCTGAGCTCGCCAGTGGCTTGGGTCATTTTTCTCATTTCATTCATTCATTTATTTATTCAGTATTTATGTAATAGACTATTTGCCAGGGATTCAAAGAGCAAATTAGTCAGGTTGTGGCACACTTAAATTGGGTAACTAGTAATCTGAGGAGCGTCTAAGAAAGAGACTATTTTCAACAGTGAGGGTAGACTACAGGAAAGCAAGGGATAGAGGTGTACGTGGGAGCTGGCAACATCAGGATGAGATTATCAGTCCCGGGCTGCAGGGATAAGAGTAGGCAAAATTTCCAGAATCCTTGGCAGAAGCTCCGTGACCCTTGATTAACAGATTCATCCAGCTGGTGAAGGAACATCTTTCGTCTCCCTCTCTTCTCGCCATTGGCCGAATTCCATTGATGTAGTTGGGATGGGCCAGCGTCTTGGGGCTCACAGCAGAGCCGAGAAGGACAAACAAACTTCTAGCACAGAAATCAGATGCAGCCCGTGTCCCCAAGGAGCTTGTGTACTAGTGGGGAAGAAAGGAATACAAGAGTAGATTACAGCATGATAAATGCTTTGATAAGCTATGGACAAAGTACCAGAAGAGTTCAGGGGTTAGGAAATAGGAAAGCTCACTGCTAAGGATTGGGAAGGAAATTGGTTCCTGGGAAGGAAGTGTGAAGGAGCTGTTTCTCAAAGGAAGATCAGGCTTCTTGAAGGAAGTAATGTCTACACTGAGACCTGACACGCAAACAAGAGTTAGGGAGGAGAAGAGGAGGAAGTTAAAGGAATGGAGGCAGAGTGAAACACGTGTGAAAGCCAAGGCTGAAAGAGAGCGTAGAACTCTTTGGGAAACTGTAAGTAATGTGATATAATAAAGTAATGTAATACAGGAGGGTTTGGGGGGCAGGTGAGGCAGGAGGCTGAGCAGAGAAGGGCCCAGCACATGAAGAATTCTTTTGCCAGATTAAGGAATTTGGGAGGTCAGTGGTCAGGCCTTAGAAGGTTTTGATCGGGGAGGGATGTCATGGTTACTTGTTTTAGAAAATCACTTCGGTTGAAGAGAGGAGAGTGTATTAAAGGTAGGAGGATTGGAAAGAGGGTTATTTTTGTGATCTACGTGACAGGTAAGAGTGCCCCCAAGTCAACTGGATGTGGTTTGAGGTATTGGGATTTGGAACCAATGGCCAAGAAAGAATTCTTGAGATGTCTCTGAAAAAAGGTAGTTTTGTTAAAGCACAGGGATTGGACCCGTGGACAGGAATAACAGCACTGGGGTTGTGAGGAGTGATGATTATGTAAGATTTTCTATCCTATGGAGGGGAGGGTGATGTTAGGGCTCCAAGAAATTGAATCTATAGGCTTCCGGACATGGCTTTTCTCTTGGAAAAATGTTAAGACAGTTGCAAACTCCCATCCAAGTACTAACCAGGCCCGACCCTGCTTAGCTTCCGAGATCAGACGAGATCGGGCGCGTTCAGGGTGGTATGGCCGTAGACAAGACAGTTGCAAACTGATGGAGACTCATGTCCTACATGACTGTCATCTCCATCAGTTAACCCCTTGTTTTTCCTTTCCTTTGTTCTTGGGCAGCCAAGAGTGTCACCACCTTGCACTCTAGGTGTGGTCATATGACTAGGTTCCAGCCAATAGAATGGGAGTGGGAGTGATGCTGACAACTTCCCCTTGTGCCCGCATGAGAGAGAGGTGTGTCCTCCCCCGTCACCCTTCTTTCCTTCTCCCTTGGACGTTGACAACATGTGGCCACCGCATTAGCCCTGGATGGCTTTTATTTGGCCTGTTATTTGAGAACTATTCCTGTCTTGTTTAACCCACCATCATTTTATCCCTTATTATGACAAAGAGATATTCTAACTAATACTTACAGTGGAACCTCTGCTTTGTACCATATGCAACAGTAATTACCTTTTGGATGACGAAATAGAGATTAGGGAAAGGAATAAATATTTACTGAGTGCTTATCATGGGCTAGGTATTGTGTTAAGTATGTGTTGTGTGTTAGAGTTATTGCATAATTCTTATGATGGCTCTATGAGGTAGGTATTACTAGTCCTTTGTTAATGTCCAGGAAACTAAGGTTCAGAGAAGTTATGTCACTTACCCAGGGGAACACAATTAGTAGGTGACAGAGTCAGGATTTGAATCTGGGTCAGTGGCTCTTAACCAGAGGCAGTTGTGTCCCCCAGGAGACATTTGGCTGGAGAAATGTTTGGCTCTTATGAGTGGTGCTGTGGGGGTGGGTAGGGATCTGTCTCTAGCATCTTACAATGCACAAGACCATCCCCCCCAATAAGGAATTCTCTGCCCCAAATGTTAATAGCACCGAGGGTGAGAACCCCTGAGGCCTGTTCTACAAAAGGTTCATGTTCTTTGCATTACACCAAACTGGGGGCGGGAGTTGAAGAGGGTTTATGCAAAGCTGATATGGTAGGAGAAGAATGGCACGGAAGCGTTATTTGGGGGACCCAACCTAGAGTGGTAGAGATGAGTTGGGGGAACCGATGAAACTGAGAAAAACTGAGCTGGGGGAAACAGAAGCTGAGGATACCAGTGGGCCCCACTGACCTGGTCCAGGCAAAGGGTAGGGCTTGAGGGACTGGGATGAGGCTGACAGAAAAGATAATCTAAGTGTCAATGCCAGAACCTGCTCACCGGAAGCATCTAGAGAATGGGAGAGGCAGGGGAAGCGAAGACAGGCTGGTCAAGGATGATTCCACTTCGACCTGCCTTCTCCTCCCCGCCTTTCCTCCTTCCCCGTCTCAGCTACCCCCTTCCTTCTCCTACCCCTCTCCTTTCCCTCTTCTCCTTCCTTCCCCATCTCACCCTCCCCCACCCTCTCCTCCCTCCTTCCCCATCTCCTCCCCCTTCCCCCTTCTTCCTTCCCCATCTCACCTACTTCCCTCTTTTTTCCCTACAGTCTCCTCCCCAAACTGCCTCTGTTTCTCTCCATCTTCCTCCCCCCCCAGCCCCTTCCTCTAGCAGTGTACTCTGTTTTCCCCTGACCCCCAGTTCTAAGCTGTGGGTCTAAGCTCCCCTCCTCCATCAAGTGCAATGCGGAAAGATCTGTATTTCCTCAGCTTATCCCCCTTGAACCAGCAAGTTCCTGCGGTGACAGGGACAGACTGACTCATCTTTTCAATCTTGCTTCCTTCACCATTTCCTGTTTGCAGCGTGGATTAAAAAATCTGACCAATGTCTAGGATTGTTATAAGGACAGACACATGGCTCCTGAAAGACCCCCCAAAGGAATTTCTGACATGCCAGAGGAGGAAGGAAATCCTTTGTCTCACTTTGCTGTTTTCTCTGCAGTGTTTTTCAAAAACAACTGGCCTGCTGACAAGATATTCTGAGGGGCTTGGGATGGCTTTCCTCCTTTTCCTCACCCCTGGCCTGTGCCTTTCCCAGCAAGCTGCTGCTTGCCTCAGGGCCAGGGGACCACCCTGCTGGCAGAAGCCTTCGTGTCTGCTCTCTGGGTCTGCTTCCCTGGCCTTCTCTTCCCCAGGCCTTGGGAAGCCCTGTGGAGAGGTCACTGGCATCTCACGCTTTCGGAAAGCTTGGTCAAGAAGAAGGCTGCCGTGATGAACTGAAGGCTTTGGTCACAGGGTTCTCGACTCATGGGGTCAAAGAATGAATCTCGTGGACACAAAAGGGCGAGGTGATAATTTATTAAGTGAAGGTGAGAACAGACAGAAAGCTCTCCGGAGTGAGAGGGATCCTGAGCGAGCGGGTTGCCACTGAGGTCTTTTATGGTGGGACTTTTATGGAAGCGTGACCTGGGACCTGAGACCTTCTTGACGTCACCGGGAAGACCACCATGATTACTTCTCCGTCGAGTATCTCATCTCTGATGTTTAAGACAAATGATGTCGTCTGGTTCTAGTTCCTTATCTCTGGTTTCCTTTGCCTCAGCATTTCTGGAATTTTCGGTGAGCCCGATCACGTAGCCCCCTACCTATCTCTCTGAACCTGGTCCCGCCCGGCCTTTACTCACTTTCAGGCCTTACAGCTAAAGTCAGAGGCTGCATGGGCCAGGCTAGAATCAGTCATCCAGACAGAGGGGTCAGCACTAGGGGCTCGAGGGAACCCTTGTCTTTAGGTTTGTCCTTAAAAAAAAAAAAGTTATTTAAAAAACCTTTGGTGCAGTGTTAAAAAGCAATCCAGCCAGCTGGAGTGGCAACCACAGGAAAGAAAGAAGAAAAATGAGGGAAGACCCAGGGACCCCACCCCAGCTGTTCCCAAGGGCTGGAGGCCAGGGGCTGACTGGGATAGGGCAGGGTGGTGGGAGAGAGGAAAGGCCAGCCACCAAAATGAACAGGCAGAACAAAACATTTATATAGGAAACATCTGGCTGAACTGAAGAGGATCCAGGGGAGATGGGAAGCCCCCATTTTTCCCCCAAAAATGTCCTAGACCTAGGGAGAGGGTTGGCCTCCTGGGGTGAAGCAAGCAGGCCCCGTCCCACCTCACACTCCTCTCCCGTGGAGTAAGGATGTGCTGGGGGCCAGATGTGTGTGGCTGGGGAAACGGGGAAGAGAGGAGTGGGTAGGAATGCCCCCTCGCTGGAATCTGTTATGAGGACTGAGATGGTTCCCTTCTCCCTGTGGTTCTCCACCCTGGTTCTGCTGGCAGAAGCTGCTGTGTGGTGTTGGGGCTGGGAGGACAGGAAGCCAGAGCAGAGGGAGTGTAGGGGCGAGGAAAGCACACAGGCTGAGCGGGGAGCAGCCCCGAGAAGCACGGGGGGAGCTGGCTGGGAACCCCCTCCAGCTTGGCCTGGAACCCGAGCTCTGCTCCTCACATGCAGCTTTGCGTGCATCGCTAAACTTCTGTTCTGGATTCTTCAGTCCAGAAGTCGGAGCTAAGGGTAGCTCAGACCGCAAGGGGTTGCGAGAGCTCAGTAAATGCTGCAGGTAAACACTTCAGAAGGCACCTGGCGCCTGAGAAGTTTTGTTAAAATTAGATGTTGCTATCCTTCTGGAATACAGGTTGGCGTCCTTTAGCTCAGTAAGAGTTCTGCATGTGGGACAGGGCCCCCTTCCAGCCATGGCAAGCTGGCCTGGGGGCCGTCCTGGTGTGAGTGCGCCGTGGGAGAGGCCAGGCCAGCACTCACCAGTGCCCAGGATGGGCTGAGTCAAATCTGTTAGCACAGTGGGCCTGAGACTCTGGCAGGTGTGGAGAAGCAGAGTAGAGGTAGGGAATGGCGAGTGGCGGGCTGCCATTGTTCCATGGATGGGCAGGGGGGCGGGGTGAGCATCAGCCAGTGGTGATCAGAGCAGGGAGCCCCTGCCTTTGCAGCTGGGGGACCCAAATGACTAAAATGGAAATGCTTCCCCAGGAACCCACTGGGAACGAGTAGGCAGGACCCACTGCACCTGGAGGCCAGTAAAGGCTATTGTAATGGTCACCATCCCTCCCTCCACCCTCCTGCACCCTTCCTCCCTTGCTTACATTCATGGTCTCTCCTTTCTTCTCCTGGGAGAGGTCCCTTGGAAAAGCCTCTGATAGCAGCCACCCCGAGGGGAAATGAGTTAAGGTTGTCTGTGCCTCTTCTAAGTATTTTCTATTTGGCAGGCTCTGGTGTTTATTCAAGAAACAGTATCATCACCCAGCAGGAGGGCAGGTGGTGGAGGTCCAGGAGCTCCTTCCCACAGCTCCTGGCTCAAGGACAGGGCGTCTCCCCAGTGAGGAGCAGCCCCGTGGCACAGGACCCCCACACTCCCCCTGGAGCACCACTCACGTCTGACATCTGGAGTCACCTGTGGACCCTCCCTAACTGGGGACCCTGCCTCAGATCCCTTGTCCCCTGTTCTTGGCTCTTGTGAACTCAGGGCTGGGGACAGGGAAGGGGACTGCAGGGAACAGGAGTAATCAGATTGAGCTGCTGGGCCGAGAGGCACGATGTTTAGGGCAAAGAAGAAAAGTTGCCGCAGAGCAGGGAGCCAGCCCCAGCTTCTCGCCCCCTCTCACCTCCTGCTTGCGGGTGGGGGGGGAGCTGACCTGCCTTGCACGCGATGAATTGGGAGTGGAGCAAGGAACAATGATGTCCAACAGAACGGGCTCTCCGCGGGCTCATTAGGAAGAGAAATGACTGGGCCAAAGCTGCCAAGAACCAACTCTTTACGACTTTTTTTCTGGCACCTTCCACAGCATTGCCAAGCTAATGGAGGGATCAGGGACATCCGATGCTGGAAGGAACAGGAAAACGGAGGGGAGGTGCCGCAAGGTAAGCAGACATGTGCGTGCCTGTGTGATGGCAGTGCCCCGTGTCCCAGTGGGGAACCTTGCAGTGTCCCTGGCTCAGGACGGGATTCTTATAGGATCTGTGCCTCCAGACTCCCAAATCACCCAACCAGACGGCTGGGCAGGCCTGGGGCCCCATGACTCAGCAAGGCGGGAGTCCGGGCAAGGAGCAAGGCTTACTCTCTTTTGTGGGGATCCCGACCTGAGGAAGATCTGAGGCCAATGTGTGTCATGGTGGGGTCCGTTGACTTTTCAACGGTCTCCCGCAACTGCCCTGCCCACCTCCCCCATGTACCCATACAGTTCTTGTGTTTTTCCATCTGAAACAAAAAAAGTTATGCAAAAGCATCTTGAAGCCAAGTCCTCCAGCCCTAGGGGTGATGCTCAAGAGTGCCAAATCCTTTCATAGCGTGTCAGGGAGGTTCAGGGAAGGGGTCTTCCGTGGCTCAGGGCAGCGACATTTACCAGCTATAAGGAAAACACCTTTATCATATTCGGGGTGGTAGGGTAATGTTCACTTTTTGTAAAAATTTTTTTACTTTACAATTAAAAACATATAACATTAAATTTACCATCTTAACTTCTTTTTAAGAGTACGGGTTCAGTAGTGTTAAGTATACTTCACGTTGTTGTATAACAGATCTCTAGAACTTTCTTATCTTGCAAAACTGAAACTCCATACCCACTGAACATAATATCCCCGTCTCCCTCCCCTCAGCCCTTGGCAACCACCTTTCTGCTTTCTATTTGTGTCTTTTGATTACTTTAGATAGTTTATGGGAGTAGAATATACAGCATTTGTCTTTTTGTGACTGGTTTATTTTGCCTAGCACAGTGTCCTCGAGGCTCAAAGCACGTGAATATTTTAATAATGTGTATCTGTGCACAGGTGTTGGCTGAATGGCAGCCCTGCCTCCCTCCTACCCCAAACATGCACCCAATTGCGCAGGAGTTCTGGAAGTTACTCATGCCTGAATATTAAAGAAATCCTATTCCACGTCCCCAAATCCTTCCTACGGTT
>RCUC01155333.1:0-24725 GCA_003697995.1 Taxidea taxus jeffersonii
GGCCTGTACTGCATGCAAAGAGTTTTGCATACATTATTCACATCAACCTTTTGAATTAGATGTTATTTCCATCTTGCAGCTAAGAAATTTAATCTTCAGGAGGTCACTCAAGGTCACCCAGCAACACACATGGAACCAGGATTGGAACTCCATCTACCTGCTCCCAAAGCCTTTGCACTTTTCCCTCTACCACCTGCCTCTTGCCCCCCTGGCCATGAATACTGTATTTGTTAGATGAGTAAAGGAATGAATGACATGAATGAATGACATGAAATTTAACAACCTACCATCCACGTTTCCAGTATGGACTACATCACTTCCAGACTTTGTTTTTCTCTTCTTTTTTTAATTAATTTTTTTTTCAGATTCTCATTCCTAATTTCTCCCCCTTCTTAGGCTTCCAAGCATATGTATCTTTGTAAAATACTTTGTGCTTTCTTGTGTACATAATGTTAGTGACTAGAGATCTTGTTCTATTTCTTACCATTTCAATGAACACTGCATTTAAAAAATACATGCTGGTACATCTACACCAAATTCTTTACTTCCAAATGATGGACAGAACTCCATAGTTCATATCCACTAACATTGACTGATCTTGTTCCCTAGTGTTCCATACTTGCTCCTGCTCCCCCCTCCCCACACATACTCCAGTGCTTTCTCGGTTCTATCTGAGGCCCTCTCCATTCGTCCATGAGCACGTCCAGCAGGCTGCATCTGGGATATGTGGCTGGCTACCCTCCACCCTCTGACTTGGACTGTGACAGTCAGGTTAAGAAGTAATCTGCTGGTCCCTTTTGATTCTGTGCCTTCAGAATCTGAGTCTCCAAGGACACCCTCAGAAAGAATTTTCTATTCCATGGTTGGATTTTTCCTTTCTTGTACATATGAACCTATTCTCTATGCTGTTAAAAGTCACTCAAACTTAGTGGTTGTGTGAGCAGATTCTGGAGACACATGACCTGGGTTCAAATTCCAATTTCACCACTTACCAGCCCTACTCAGTTTCTCTGTGTCTCATTTTTCTCACCCCGAAAATGGGATGGCAATAGTAATAGTACCCATCACACAAGGTTGTCACATTTACAACAGGGCTTGGCAGTGGTTAAGTATTTAATAGATGTTGGGACTTAGTTGTTTAAAATACATGTAGTTTCTGAGACACAAAACTGCACCAATAGCTTCTGATACTGTCAGAAAAGTTAAGACATTGGAAAGAAAATGCATAGAAACAGATGCTGTGTGTGGCTATACCAAAGCTCTTTGTAATCTCTACTGGCAAGGCCTTTACAGGCCCATTTGGGTCTTTTAAGACCAAACACTTAAGTATAAACAACAGAACCCCAAAGAAATCTGCTCCTTCTCTCTGTCTGGCTCTGAGAATTTTATAAGTTCTGGCTTCCAGGAGGACCCTTTCCTCCTAGAGTGTGAGATGTTCTTGGCTATCACCACTATTTTTTGTGTTTTTTTTTTATTGTTGTTGTTGTTGTTTTGGAGGAGGTTGGGGTTTTTTTGCTGTGCTTTTTTGTTTGTTTTGTTCTTTTTTTTTTTTTTTTACTTCTTCATCACTTTCTGATGCTGGAGCCCTCAAGAAAGCTGGATTCAAGAGACAGGACCAGTCCCTGGGAACTTGGCTGCCCCTGGCTGTAGAGAAGAGCTCTTCCTCTTTCCTGTCTCATGCCTTAAGAGTGACTCAAACCTCACAGCCTCACAGTTAGGAGGCAGCTCTGCTGGGGCTCAAGCCTGAAATTTATGGCTTACTTGTCCTGGACCCATGCAATATTTTTTCTCGCCTTGAAGATGAAAGGGTTGCTATTCCCCACACGTCCCCGCCTCCTGCATTTTGTAACACGTAGGCTTCTGCAGTGACGCTCTTATTTATCTGGAGAATTAACTTCTAAAGGATATGCTCATCTCCCTAACCAGCCATAGCTGAGGGCCTTGAAATATAAGACCCTAATGGACAATTGCGTGGCTTTCTGAAAAAGGTCTTCGCATTCATTCTGGTTCTTCCCAAGCCTCCGACTGTTATTTGTATGATAAACTCCGTGGAAATACCTTTGAGTGGACAAAGAAAAGCCAAGCCTCCACAAAGTTATAAATTCCTTGAAAGAAGGGTTTGCCTCTTGGATTTCTTTGATCCCCTACAGCGCCTAGCACAGTGCCTTGTACATAGTAGATACTCAAATATTTGTTGATTGATAAGATTCCAAGGCTTAGATCAGTGACTGGACAACATTTGTCTAAGGAAAAATGAACGGTTTCATACACAAAACCTCTTAATACTCCTTATCAGGGGTCGTCAGAACTCTCATTTATACTAAAATATTTAAATGCAAAAATTGTGATATCTGCAAAGTGTTTTACAGGTTTTAGAATCTGCCTCGTCAGGGGGATTTGTTTGTCTGTCTCTTTCTTGACAGACATTTATCAAGTTCACGTGTGTGTGAGACACTTATTTGGGGCATTAAAGAAAACAAGGATGGAAACATTTCCTGCCCTGAATTCACAGAGTGGAAGGTGGCAAGCCAGCAGGCAATTAAAATATTTTAAAGTCAGCACTCTGATGAGGGCATCAGATTTACAGAAGAGAGCGGAGTTGAGGTTCCGAGGCCCAGGAGCTGATCCGGAGTTGACTTATGTGGAGTCAGAACACCTCAGTGACACTCATGAACAGGGGCTGAGACCTGGTGTCCGTAGTGGGCCACTGAGCAGCCTCAAACCTTGGGGAAGCCACTGAAAGTACAAATCGCAATTTGCTCATTTTATTTTTTATTTTTTTTTTTTAAGATTTTATTTATTTATTTGACAGACAGAGATCGCAAGTAGGCAGAGAGGCAGGCAGAGAGAGAGGAGGAAGCAGGCTCCCTGCTGAGCAGAGAGGCCTATGCGGGGCTCGATCCCAGGATCCTGAGATCATGACCCGAGCTGAAGACAGAGGCTTTAACCCACTGAGCCACCCAGGCACCCCCAATTTGCTCATTTTAAAATCGTGATGACAGCACCGAAATTTACGGAAAGAATTAAAATTGCGGTTTGACAAAATAGAAAGCAGAAACAGGCTCGTGAATACAGAGAACAAACGGGTGGTTGCCAGAGAGGGGTGGGGGTGGTGGGGGAGGAGGACAGGCAAAAATGGGTAAAGGGGAGTGGGAGGTAGAAGCTTCCAGTGGTGGAATGATAAACCATGCGGATGAAAGGTGCACTGTAGAGAATATAGTCAATGATAGTGTGATAGTGTTGTATGGTGATAGATGGGAGCTATGCTCGCGGTGAGCATAGTATAAGGTAATAAGAGTTCTTGAATCACTATGGTGCAACTTGAAATTAATGTAACATTGCATGTCCATTATACTTCAACTTAAAAAATGCAGTTTGAAAATTGGAAAGCTTATTTATTTCCCAGATAACTTATTTACAAATAAGTTATCTGGGAAAAAAAGAAGTTTGTGAACAGGCCCTGCTCGGAAAACGGTTCCAGGGAAACATTTATTTCGTGCACGTGATTGGCTTAAACCCCTCGAAGAACCACAAAGATGTTGGTGCCGTTTTAAAATCAACTCATGTCCAAAGTTAAAGACAAAAGTCAAAGACAAAAAGCTAGACATTGCTTCTTTTTTTTTCTTTAAGATTTTATTTATTTATTTGACAGACAGAAATCACAAGTAGGCAGAGACGCCAGCAGAGAGAGAGGAAGGGAAGCAGGCTCCCTGCTGAGCAGAGAGCCCTATGTGGGGATCGATCCCAGGACCCTGAGCTCACGATCCGAGCCGAAGGCAGAGGCCCAACCCACTGAGCCACCCAGGTGCCCCTAGACATCCTTTCTTTTAACTGCTTTATTTTTGTGCAGGACAGTGTGGCCCAGAGCTGGGCAGATCTCAGGGAGGAGGTTTGGATGTGGCTGACATTGGATAAGCTGACAGCTGATCTTGTGCATCCACAATGACAAAAAGGCGTCCGAGCTTGTCTCGGTGCTGACCACATGGAGTAGGATTTCATCCACAGCCTGATTATTCAGAATGTGAAGTTATGTACAAATATAAAACGAGAGCAAAATAGAAGACTGCTTTCGATCCCAATCCCACAGCACAACTGTGAGTCAAAGCGGCGTCCATCCCTTTTCCAGATGGAGGCTAAGAGAGTCTTTGTGGCTTTTCCTAACCTAGGTTTTTCTGGTTTGGGTTATCAATAGGCTGCCCCCAAAGAGATTCTTTATTCTTGTTCCTTCAGTATCAGAACTGTGGGGATGGGCACCCTAAAAGTAGATCTGCTACTACCCAGCCCGGAAAAGAGAAAATTAGAGGCAGGCGTGGCAGCCAGTAACCTGTTTGTGCTCCAAACTATTCGGTTAAAAACTAGGAAAGCACAAAGGGGAAGTGGGCTTAAATTAAATCAAATGGGCTTGCGAACATGCCCCCATTTTCTCCATTTCCTAATCCTTTTATAAATTCCATTGAGATGGGATTTGCTTTAAGACTGATTATGTGGCTTAAAAATCAGCATAATTACAAGATATTTGTTGAAAGGAAATTCCTCATTTTGGCTGTTTGGTTTCCTTTCCAGTACTGAGTGGTGGATGACCTGGCTGGAACCAGTTCCATCTGGAACCTTCCTCAAACATCTCAGAGGTAAAGAAGACCTTCAGGATATCCTTGCAGTTTTAAATGAGGAAACCAGGACCTAGAAAAACCAGATGATTTTCCCAGCAACTCAGTGGCAAGGCCAAGAATGGGACTTTGTGTGTGTGTGTGAGACAGTTCATTTATTAACATTAATTATCGTTCATGTAAAGCTAGAAAATGGGATCTGGGAAAAACTAAGTTGTTGTTTTTTTGTGGATTCTTTTTAAGGTTTTCTTTATTTGAGAGAGAGAGAGAGGCAGACTCCCCGCTGAGAAGGGAACCCCATGTAGGGCTCCATCCCAGGACTGCAGGATCATGCCTGACTCAAAGGCAGACACTTAACCAACTTAGCCACCAAGTGCCCCTGGAAAAAACTAAGTTTAAATATAATAACACAGCTGCTATTTCACCAGTAACATAAACCAGGTATTAATAGCTCCCTTTGATCAAGAATGGGGCTTTTTTTTTTTTTAAGATTTTATTTATTAGTTAGAGAGAGAGAGTGAGCACAGGCAGAGTGGCAGGCAGAGGCAGAGGGAGAAGCAGGCTCCCTGCTGAGCAAGGAGCCCAACACGGGACTCAATCCCAGCACGCAGGGATCATGACCTGAGCCGAAGGCAGCCGCTTAACCAACTGAGCCACCCAGGCATCCCAAGAATGGGGCTCTTGACCAAAGAATTTTTGGATATGGAAAGCACAAGCTTCTTCCATACCTCTGTTTTCCTTTTGGCCTCAGAATGGATCTTCTGGAATTCCAGGCCAGGATTCTTCTTGTTCTTTCTTTGGTCCTCCAAAAAATTCCAGAATTTCTAGCATCAATCATCATTATATTATCAACACTTGCTAATTATCATAAGTGACTTTTGTAGGGGCCTAAAAGAGGAGTGAGGTAAAGTCCCTGCTTACACAGAGCTTCAGTGTGGATAATATGATCTGGGATTTGGGGAAACATTTCCAATAATAATAACAAATTTTATTAGAGCCAAGTGTTAAGTACTTTACTTCTTTGTCTCTTCTAGCCCTTACATTAAACCCCACACCCATTTCACAGATGAGGAAACTGAGATCTTCTGAAAGGTCACAGAGTAGATCTCAGTCCAAAGTCCATGACCTTAAACACTAAATGATACTGTCTCCAGTGGGAAAATTGACATGGGCGAGTGGGAACGTAAGAGAAAAAGAAATAACATGGGATCTTTCCTTAAAGAGGACCATAAAGTATTTTACATACTATTTACATATGTATTGCATGTTTTACAGGTTCCAGAGTCCAGGCTTTCACCCCCACACCATGTGTCCCTGGACAATACAGCTGCCTGGGAAAAGGGAGATGCTAACTCGCGCCTGCGGGAAGCAAGCTGCCTGCTTTGCAGAGTTGCGGGTTGTTGTGAAAGGGCGTGTCCCAGTGGTGCCCAGTCTCGTCTTGTACCCCAGAAAATGATTTTTCCTAATAAGGACACCGGCTAGGAAACAAAGCCCTTCTTCACAGCACACCTTCACATTGATTGCATTTTTAAATGTATTCATGCTCCCTTTGCATGCACAGATCCATCAAAGAGGCTTTACAACATTGGGACACCTGGTTGGCTCAATGGGTTAAAGCATCAGACTCTTGATTTCGGCTCAGGTCATGATCTCAGGGTTGTGAGATCGAGTTCCACATGGGGCTCCCTGCTCACTGGGGAGTCTGCTTGAGCTTCTCTCTCTCCCTTTCCCTCAGTCCCTCCGATGCTCCTCTCTTCAAAACAAACAAACCTCTTCTTTTTCTTAATTTTTTGAATATGTATACCATTTCTGAGTGCCAGTAAGCACACTTCTAATCGTTCAAGCATCACAATAACCCAAAGAGGGGGGTATTGTGATTATTATTATTCCCATTCCACAGATGGAAAAACTGAGACACAGGGAGCTTAGGCAACTTGCCCAAAGTAACACAGCCAGTAAGTCATGATCACAGGTTCAAATCCAGGCAGTCAGGCTCCTGAGCCCAGGCTTTCACCATCACACGGGCACGCCCAGACACACGGTACAGCAGCCTAGGAAAAGGGAGACGCTGACTCCCACCTGCAGGGAAGCAAGCTGCTTGCTCTGCAGAGTTGTGCGAGAGAGCGTGTCTCAGTGACGCACAAGGGTAACTTCCTGGTTGTTCTCATGCCCATTGCCTTCTCCATGGCCCCTTACAGGGTGTGGGTGCCCAGTCGGTTCTTAAAAAGAGAAGCTGAACTGAATGAGCCAAAACATTTGTGAAGGTCAATGTTGAAAGAGGTGCCCTTCAGTGCTTCCTTTTGCATGTTTCTTCTGAAAGTAAACAGACATTTGGATCACAAAAAGTAGCTGGGAATGTGGAGCAAGGACATTCAGGGGCACAGAAAAACTCAGCATTGTAATTGAGACTTTTTTGGGTAGAAAGTGGTTAGGGGTTTCTTTTCTTCTTTTTTCTTTTTTACAAGTGGAAATTGCAAAATAGCAGAATGTATCATGGGACGTTTTCGTTATTCTGTTATTGCTTTATAAAGCCCCAAACTTCCCAGCTGATTTCTAAAGGTTTGAAATCATTTCATCCTTAGCAAAGAGGATTTTCTTACAAATCGATTTAATCATCATGACTAATTTATTCTGATGCCTTCAGAAAATAGCTTCACGATATAAACCAGGTTCACTAACAACTGGTCGACTGAGCAATTTTGCAATTGTCAGAATAGCCATGAAATATGGAAGCAACATCTGAATACAACATTTTATCCACATTCTGACTCGAATAGGAGAGGCAGTGGGGAGTCAGGGATGGCTGGGTTTATTTCTAACTAAGCCACAGACGCGGCAGTATGTCAGGGATAATAATTCTTACCTACTTCCAACTTTATTCCCAGGATGCTGGAAGTGACTAAGACATCAAGACTGTAAAATATAATACCCAGGAAGTTAAACAGTGACTTGTGTGTGTGTAGACTCTTAGAAAAAATAGACAGGAGCACCTGAGAGAATTTACTACAGCGAGGCCTCACCTTTTTATTGGCTTTTCATGAGAAAGGTGTGGAATGGGAAGAGACACAGAGGACTTTTGGCTTTAAGTTGATGCCTGAATACTTTTAAGCCGGGCAACCTATGAGGGGATTGACTAAGGAAGTGAGAGAAAAAAGCTCAGATAATGGTGTACAGGTTAAGAAATATGAGGAGGAAGGGGGCACCTGGGTGGCTCAGTTGGGTTAAAGCCTCTGCCTTAGGGTCGTGGTCTCGGGGTCCTGGGATCGAGTCCCGCATCGGGCTCTCTGCTCGGCGGGGAGCCTGCTTCCTCCTCTCTCTCTCTCTGCCTGCCTCTCTGCCTACTTGTGATCTCTGTCTCTGTCAAATAAATAAATAAAATATTAAAAAAAGGAAATATGAGGAGGAAGAATATTTTATGTGACGTGTAGAATTGGGAGGGAACAGATGTGCTGGAAACTGTATGTTCAACACCGTGATTATGGTCGATGGCTTACAAAAATGGCTGAGATTTTTCCCCCATCCTGTCATACACACCCCTTTGTAACAGGACTTCGTCAACCTCCCAGTGAGCCATGAAGTGTATGTCCCAGCCCCTTGAATCTGGGCCAGCCTCGTGACTTGCTTTGACCAACAGAATGGAGCAGAAATGACGTTGTCTGACTTCTGGGCCTAGGCCAGGAGGTGCCCTAAAGTTCCCTCTCTTGCCCTCCTCTAACGATGCCACCTGTGGGAAGAGGCCCAGACTGGCCTTGTGGAAGACGAGAGACCATGTGGAGAGAGAGGCCCAGGGGCCCAGGCACGTGAAGAGGTCGGAAGAGAGGCCAGTCCCAGCCTCCCACCAGCTGACACGGTTATGTGAGCGACCCCAAGTGAGGCTGACAGAAAACTGCGCGGCTCAGGCCAGCCTCGACCGCTGGCCCACAGAGCTGGGAGGAGAAAGCTGGTTATCACTGAAGGCCGCATTCGGGGGAGCTTTGTTATGCAGCAAGAAACAATGGCGACAGAAGTTGGTACTAGAAAAAGGCACTGCCACAAATAACCTAAACTTAGTGGGCATTGGCTCTAGGACCCGGTGGAGGGCAGAGGCAGGAAAGGCAATGAGGAAACTGTTAGTGAACTACCTGCACCAGAACCACAGTAGGGAAACTGCTGGAAGAGACTGGGGAAAAGGCTACCTGCTTTATGGAGGGACAGAGCAACGGGCAAAAGTTTGCCAGCAGTAACTCGGAAGGGAGACAATGCACCTAAGGAGCTGGGGATCTGAGTAAGGAGATTCTCTTTTGGAGAACCAAGTAAGCTCAAGGCGGACCCATTCATTCTGCAAACAGCAGTTCGAGGGAATATGGAAGGCCTGTTTATGAGCCTGATTGCCAGATAAGATCATTTTTCACCAAGTCCCTCCATTTGGCGAAAGAGTCCCAGAAATGCCTTCAGGAAAAGATGAAACCAAAGGTGTAGCTTAAATATCTTCTATTGATCCCTAAGAAAACTCAGCAGACCCTCTCAGGTAGACAAAAGAACGCTCCAAATCTTAGAGGCATTTCCCTACAGCCGCTTGACTCACCGTCCAAAGGGAAGAGGGGTCTATCTACTGGAGCGGACTGTTGGCTGATTATTCCAGAAAGCCACACCGTTGCTGGAGGAGGCAGACTCTATCAGACTAAAAGGGACGGAGTTGTCCCAAGTTTCTAAGGCAGGAAGCAAGCTGAGAACACTGCTCTGCTGAGAGCCTGGACCATTCTTGCAGGAAAGGAAGCAACATCTGAGAAGGTAGAGCCAAGAGCCCAGACGGGAGAGAGCCAAGAGTCGAGAGGAACAATGAGCTAGGCAACTACTCCCAGGGAATAAGACCAGGTCCTAATGGGGAAAATTCCTGCCCTTACAGTAGAGGGGCCTGAAACTATGAGTCCAACTGGGTCTCAGAACTGTCATGAGCTTGCTACTGTGCGGTCCCTGTTTTCCCCTTTCTGAGTGAGGACGTCTATAGGGCTGTCTGGCCTCTCCCGCCATAGTATGTTAGGGGGCAGAATGGTGTGGGGAACTTGTATTTTTAGTTTACAGAAATCTGTACCATTCTACCCCTAAATTATACATGGTGGCACTTTGTGTGATGCACCAGAGGGACCTCGTCCAGATCTGGCCCTATCTTTAATGTCTGCATCTCAGACTTCAAGCCAATGGGATGAGTCTTTGGGGGATAGGTGTTTTTTATGGAGAAGGGATGTGGTGGATTATGGCCAGAGGTAGACTTGGGTAGATTATTTGCAAAAATGGACATAAGCATTTCTCACATCCCTGTATGCACATCCCCCTGCAGCCAGACATGGCTGTGGTGCCCACCAAAAGCCCATTTACCCCATTCTGAACCTGCAAAGGCAGGTTGTAGGAGAGGGTCAACAGTCAAGTCTAGGCTTCCAAGAGGCTTGGCGGCTTCTGCTCTTGCCTTCTTGGAATGCTGTCACATTGTGAGGCCAGGCCAGCCTCCCAGGGGATAAGAGAGCCCACGAAGAGCCCCACTAACCACCGCACACATGAGTGAAGACGTTTGAGACTCCTTCACCCCAGCCAGCCCACAGGCAGACCCAGGCAAGACCAGCAGAACTGCCCTGCTGAGCCCGACCCCAAATTGCTGACCTGCAGAGTCATGGGTGAACAAAAATGGTTGTATAGCCCACTTGAGTTGATTTGTTCCATGGTAGTAGACAACCGGTATCACAGGGAAAGACTGTCTCACCTTCCTTCAAAATGGCTCCTGACTCACTATGACACGGGCACTGTGAATAGGGGCTCGGCCCCCGGGAGCAGGCGAGCCCGTGTGGTTTCAATTTCTCTCACTCTCCCTGCAGGAGCGAGGACAACATGCATGTGTAGCTCTCCATTAACTCCTTTTGAGACCCAAGACTTCCTGGATGATGGGTAATAACAAGCTGAGCACTTATTAGTGTCAGACACAGTGCCAAGCGTTTCCCTTGGATCATCTAGTTTAACAACAGGTCCTATTGTCCCTACTTTCCATTCAGGTCACAGGCTGAGAGAAGTCGTTTTGCTGGAATTCAAACCTAGTCTCACCCTAGAACCTTAACCACTGTGCAGAAGCCCCGTGTTGCTGGGACACAGACACAATGTGAAGGCAGACAGGGAATAATGACCAGTGTGGAGTTCAGAGGTGCTCAAGGTTGCATAGAGAAAAAATGTTCAGATGGTTCCTAACTTCAGTCAGTCTTCTTTTTTCTCCAGACTCCCTTACCCCCCACCCGGCTACTTTATCAGTTTTCTACAGCTGTGACATCTTTTGCAAATTATTTCTAAAGCTTTATTTCAAATTTAGAAACTCTGGGGATCCCTTTTGTACCCAGCAGGTCAACAGAATGCAGGTCGGCCCAGATTATAGAAGGAAGACAACTGTTCGCTTATTTCTCCAGCTCAACCTCCTCTACGACTCCTTGTCACACTCTTGTGCTTTTGGTCCTAGAAACTCACCAACAACTGGAAAGACGGCCACCTCGGTTTGATGAGTGGCAATTAAAATCACAACGCGAATTTGACATTCAGAACAAAAGCAGAGGCTTGGGCACATGTGCCGTAGCCAACCCGACAAGGCTGTCATGCTGGCAGGCTTTATTTTAAAGAAACATGATATAGAGCACAACCCATGCTTCTGGCTGTGCTCTGGGTCAAGTTCAAGATCTGGGGCCATCAGTTCCCAGAGAAAGGAGTAAGAGAGAAATGGGAGGAGGGGAGGAAGCTTAGTAGAATTAGGAGAAATAGAGAAAAATAAAAATTAGCAAAGAGAGAAAAAGGGATAGTGGGAGAAAAGTTAAAAGAGGTAGGAGCAGAAAGGATTTATTTAAAGAAAACAGTGAAATAGAGAAACAAGAAAATAGGGAACACTGAAAGGTATGTGAAGAGAGCAGAATGAAAAGTTGGGCTTTAGTAATGTGGCAGTTAAAAATAATGTGAAAAAATAAGTTGTAAGAATGTAATGCGCAGCACTGTGACTGCAGCTAAATACTATGTTTTATATTTGACAGTTGCTAAGAAAGTAGATCTTCAAAGTTCCCATCATAAGAAAAGAGAATTTTTTAACTATGAGTTGTGATGGACGTTAACTAGACTTACCGCAATGATCATTTTACAATATATACAAGTAGCAAATGATTATGTTGTACACCTGAAACTAATATAGTGTTAGATATTAGATTATAGTTCCATTAAAAAAAATTTTAAAACTAGTGGGGTGTCTGTTTCTCCTTCTTCTCTCAAATAAATAAATACAGTTTTTAAAAATTTTTATTTTTTTTATTTTTTTGGTTTTTTTTTTAATATTTTATTTATTTATTTGTCAGAGAGAGAGCGCACAGGAGCGAGCACAGGCAGACAGAGGCAGAGGGAGAAGCAGGCTCCCTGCTGAGCAAGGAGCCCGATGTGGGATTCGATCCCAGGACGCTGGGATCATGACCTGAGCTGAAGGCAGCCACTTAACCAACTGAGCCACCCAGGTGTCCCTAAAAAAAATTTTTAAAACTCTGTTCTCCACATTTCTCCTTCTCACCACAAGGCACAAAGCTGACTAGAAATCTAAATCTCTGCAGAAATAGCGTCCTCTACTACCAACACACACACACCCCACATACAACACCCCCCCTACATACGACACACACACCATGCCTACAACACACACACCACACATCCGAGACACACGCTATGCATACAACACACACCACGCATACAACACACACACCACACACACAACACATACACAACCATGCCACACACAAAGAGACACATACCACACCACACACATACACAACATAATACCATACACACATACCACACACACAATACACACCCCATACACAACACATACACCACACATACCACACACACAAAACACATGTGCCACACACAAAGGGACACATACCACACCACACACACACACAACACATACCGGGTACAACACAAACAACACGCGCACACGGTGATAGGAAGGCGTCAGGGAGCCTAGATTCTGTTCAGGGATATCTGGTGGTCTGAAGTTCCCTGGCATCCTCTTCCCTCTCCAAGAGACCCACAGCCTTCCAGGTCTCCTTAGCAAAGGGCAGACACACTAGTCTCTGCTGAGCCCTGTGATGTTGTCATCCCCCAAACATTTTCATAAGATAGCAAGTTAGGGACCAGTGTGTTCAAAGGGAGGATTTAGTCTATTTACAGATCCATATCAGTGGGTGGCCAACTTAGTTTGAATCTTGATAGAGGATAGGAAAACAAGAAGGCTGGCTTGCTCAAGCAAAGGTTTTCAAGTCTGCATTTGGAAAATACGTGGAGGATTTTCAGAGGAGTCCGCCCATCCTTTCCAAGTCCCACAGGACCCACGATTAATACCGTGTACACAGATTTTACTCTTCTGAGCCTCCAAACAAATAAGAGAATATCCTACAATAGCTCCAGAGGACCTTTAATACATATTTTTGTGTAGTTTAAGGAGCAACTTTTGTCTTTTCTCCTTTAAAAAATATATTTTCCCAAAAAGAATGAAAAAGAAATACAAAGCATTATATGCCAAATGAGGAGTTGAATACCAGTGTCTTCACCTTCCAACTTTTTTTTTTAAGATTTTATTTACTTGACACAGAGAGAGAGAAATCACAAGTAGGCAGAGAGGCAGGCAGAGAGAGGGAGAAGCAGACTCCCCGTTGAGCAGGCAGCCCAATGTGGGGCTCGATCTCAGGACCCTAAGACCATGACCTGAGCCAAAGGCAGAGGCTTTAACCCACTGAGCCACCCAGGCGCCCCTCACCTTCCAACTTTTAATGACAGCAACGTTTGTATACTTTCCATAGGAACCTGTGAGATCCCCAAGTTACATATATTGTTTTAACTTTCCAAATGTCCAGAAAACACAGCCAACAAAATAAGAAATGCCAACACAAAGCAAGACACAGTCCCTGGGGCTTTATTTCCTCCATCACATCTACCATGTGACCCAATATCCACCCACCTCCATCCCCAATATCCTGGCCTCACTGTCATAGACAGAGAAGGGTCCGGGTGTGCAATGAGATTCTGCTTTATAACAGAGCAAACAGAGAAACACCACCACCATCTGGGTTCTGCCAGGAGTCATAACTGAGGTGCTTGTGTGATGTCCAGGTTCCCATTGGCCTCAGCAAACACTGCCTTATTCATCACCGTGCTCGTGTGAGCAGAGGGAGCAGAACCGTTAGGATCCTCTGTACCATGGGTGGAAAAACAAACATATTGGCAAGGAGCTGTGGCAAAGCTCACACCCACAGTTGGAAGCTCAACCTAGTGGATGGCTCTGGGTCCCGGGTACACCCACGATCTTTGTTGTGAACATCTTTGCCACAAGTATTTCCACAGCAAACATTTTTGTCACATAACTAACTGGCCAAAAGGCAGTTTTGCCATTAAAAGACAAAATCATGAAAAATAAAAGAGAGACATTCATTAAAGAGGACATAATGAAACATGACTAACAAAATTAAAAAGACTTTCTTGCAAAATACAAAATATTTGAGCACATTTAAAATGTGTGTAGTTTCATGGCAATACTGCTCAAATATCCAGTTGTATTTTGTGGATTGTATGCAAGCATTTGTCTTCAACGTCTTTCTTTCATAGTATCACACATTGTTTTCCTTGCTGATTCGTCTCTTCACTTGGCATCACTTTTTTTTTCACTAAAATGTCTTTCCTTATTAAGAGAAGTATCCGTTTCCAGTATTAAGATGTCTATTTGTAACTGACCTTTGGACGGCGTTGTGAAAGCCTTCTGTGTTGTTTGTTCTTGGCATATTGTCACGTGCTCATTGATGAATGTTCCAAAATTCTGTGGGGAATGTGCATTCAAAACTCTCTGTCACCATATACATCATTATGATGGCTAAGATTTACAGAAAAAAAGGAGTATTGTGTCAATGGAGAAATGAAGCCAAACTGTCAACTGGCTGAAGAAACCAACAAGCAGTCAAACCAAACTATTAACCAGTTATTTTTTTCTATCTTTTATGGCAAAAATGCATTATGGCCAATTAGTTATTTGGCAAAAAATGTTTACGACAAAAATGCTTGCAGCAAAGACACTTATGGTGAAACTCCCTAGAGCCAAGTCAGGAACCCCAGGGCCCCTGGAACTGAAATGAACAGTTTCTAGCAGCATGAAGCTTGATTGTTACCTTATGAATCCACACCTTGGACTCATTGTCAGCTCCATTTCCTCAGTGATAAGGCAGTACAACTTCATAGTGTTCACTAACTGAAAAGTGCAGAGAGAAGAGAGGGAGGGAGTCAGGGACACTGGCATTTTTCTGCAAGGCTTTAAAATTTTCCCATGCCATATGAAGCAAACACTTTGTGTAATTTTCCAGTGGCCTTGATTAAACATGTTATGTAATTCAGTATAACTATAGCTTGAAGAAATTAAAGGCCAAGCCAGTCTTATCAAACGTTTGGTCCCAGCTACAGATCCAGAAACATTAAGACATGCCCAGCTCATTTCTGTGGAGTTTGTTCCTTCAGATTCTCCCCTCCTTTGCTTAGTACTCAAGGCCTTTTCTAATCTGCCCCTGATCTAGTTTCTCATTGCACCTGCCACTTCCTCCTTGCATATGTTAGTCACTCCAGCCAGCCTGCTGGTCCAAGCCCACAGGACTTCTGTGTAGCCTTTCCTGCCCCATTTCCAGCTCTCTCTCTCTCACATTCTCTGCTTATCTGAATCTGGTTCCTTCTTCAGAATCCAAGAGACACACTCCATCTTGGAGAAAACGTCGTTCACCACTCCAGTCCTCTAAACTCCAAACATTTGTTCAAGTCCAGGTCAGTCCCTTGGTATAGGAATACATTTGGCCAGCACTCTTTGTCAGCCAGTAACTTGCATGTGTCCTTGCCCTGTCTGAGCTCCTTCCTCTTTAACATGAAATCACAAGGTGCGCCTGGGTGGCTCCGTCAGTTAAGCGTCTGCCTTGCTCAGGTCATGATCCTGGAGTCCTGAGATCGAACTCCGCATCCAGCTACCTGCTCAGCAGGGAATCTGCTTCTCGCTCTGTCTCTTCACCCTGCTCATGCTCTTGCAATAAATAAATAAAAGCTTTAAAAAAAACCCATGAAGTCACAATACTCTCCTCAATGCAGTTTTGTGAAGATGAAGTGAGGCAGGTGAGGCAGTCCATGAAGGTGCCCAGCATGGTCTCTGGAACACTGGTGGGGTCCCGTGAACGCATTGTCCCACCATCTGTGCCAGGCACACCACTAGGCACGGTGTGTGCCTGACCATTGTGTATGGGCGATGAGCGGACTTGGGTAAATTTGAGCAAGTTTTAAAATTTCTCTGTGCCTCACTTTCCTCATCTTGAAAATGGGTTTGTTGGTAGTATTCTCATTTTAGCCTATATTATAAGCTTAAAGGAGTTAACACCAAAAAAGGCTCAGAACGTTGCCTGGGACACAGTAAATGTTCAGGAAGGCTGAGCTGTAATGCACATGAGGGCAGAGGGGATATCACGGTGAGTGAGACAGATATGCATTCTGTCTTCATCGAGAGAGTAGAAGATAAGACACAAATACATCTGCGCTACAATGCAACTCATTCGGTATTTGACATATGTTATCTGGGTTGTTAGTTATCTATTTGCATGTATGTCTTGTCCCCTATCAAGATGGTAAATTTATTGAGGGAGGAGGGCCTGGATCCAACTCCGCCACGTCCCCCACTCTGTCCAGAGTGTCGTGAATATGGCAGGCATTCAATAATCCTTACTGCTAATTACCTAAAAGATTGATTTTTCTTCTGCAATAAAAACTTTATGATGAAGATCCTATTCATCAGTGAGGCTCTATGGCTTTCTGTCTTGGTGCGTTCAAAACAATGTGTGAAAGATTAACATATAACACATAACCTGTGAACCATGGACCTCCGAGTCTCTCCCATCTATATATTCATCGTCATCTAGTTCATACACACTGAGCTCAGACACCATCAACCTACGGCCAAAGCTGGCCACTGGTCCCCCACGTGGCATTTTTCCATGAAGTAACAACAACAACACATTGTCCCATTTAACCCCGACAGTATCCTATGAGGCAGGGACTGTTACCATCCACATTTTATAGGTGGGGCAATGGACGCTTACAGAGGCAAGGTTACTTGCCCAAAGCCACACATGAGATCTGAACCCAGGCAGGCTGGCACTGGGAGGTGGGAGTTTAGGGGGAGTGCGTGCAACCCTATGCCAGGCTGTCTGGGCTGGTGACAAACAGGCAGCCTGGCCTCCCTTAACAAGAAGGCCAGGGACGTATAAGCACCAATGGCAACCCCCAAGGGAAGATCCTTACGGCAGAGAAGTCTTTCGTCACAGCCATGGTCACAGATGACTATGTCACAGGTGGTCATTTTCTCATGGGGCTCATAACAACTGGGCTGCTCCTGCTTGTCTGGGAACCCTGACTCAGCCTCTTGCCCTGGAACCCCACACAAAGCCCTCAGCCAGGGTCCCTATCAAGGCCTCCTACTCACAGCCCCTCACCCACGGCTCCCCACCTACGGCCCCCTAACCAAAGGCCTTACCCAGATATCCAGGACCCCCTTCCAAGGCTTCCCACCATAGCCCCCCACCCAGGGTCCTCACCAACAGCCCCTCACCCAGAATCCCCTACCCAGGATCCTCTGGAACAGAAACACTAATCCCCGACTTCCTTCCTTCTCCCTTGTACTGTCTCTTCTTGGCAATTTTTTTTTTTTTAATTTATGATTTTCAGCCCAGCCGGTTGTTAGCCTGCTGTGTTTGGAAATGGTAGATGATTAAACCTCCCAGGCAGGTGTAAATGCAACCTTTGTCATCTGGAGGCTGGGAGAATTACCTTGTTGGGCTGCTACCTCCCTCTGGCTCCAAACTTTCTGCTCTAGCAGACCCTCAAGGGGCCAAGGTCTATGTGGCTTAAGTCTCTCAACTGATTTCCCTGCTCTGAGCCCAGCCCAGAAGCCAGGCAATTTCAGAAGTACCACACGGCCACAAAAACACTGAACAGAGCCTAAAGTTCAGGGGACTTAAAGTTCAAGCCCCTCTCTCTCTTTTTAGGGAATTTTTGCCAGGTAAATAATAAAAATATGCAATCATTGACTGGGCTTTTAAACCTGACTGAAGATACATTTGCATTTCTGTTGCCAATAAAGATTCCAACCGGTCCCTTAGACTCAGTAGTCACCCTGTAGCCCTCAGAATCCCCTTGTCCACTTGTCCACTCAGATGTGGCTTCTGTCTTGGGTCCTAGGGAGCTACCACCGGTTAGGGAGACCAGAACCAGACCCAACGCAGCAGCTGGAGGAAGCCACTTCTAGAAATGGGCTAACGAGCTGCCCTGCTCAAGGAAGCCCCTCCAGTTAGCTCCAGGCCCTGGTTGTGGCCCATGAGAGGGAGAGTCCCAGCCAGGATTCCGCGCCGTGCTGTGCTATTGCTAAACTGAGGACAGGAAGTTCTGGATCTGCATTAAGGGCCTCCACAGCCCCAGTGCTTTTGCAGGATCAGCCAGAAGCCTGGTGTTGACTCTTTCGGGTCGAGTTCTCACCCACAGACACGTGCTTTGGGAAGGTTACCACTGAACAAATAGAATGCAGCAAGTGTGCTTTCCGTGCACCTTCCCAACGTGCTGAGCTTGGCTACTCCTCAAGGTGAGGGGAAGGCAGTGAAACCTGTTCCCAGGCTGCGCTCCTGTGTCAGAGGCCTCTTCCAGGACCGGGTCCCTGTCCGTGAATTTCAGTGTCCTTTGGGCAGGGAAGCAAAATTTGACTTGGGAGTTCTCTGTGGACAGTAAATAAATGTCCAAGAGGGAACGAGTAAGTCAATAAATCAATTAATGTGTGTTTAGTGAGCGTCACCCTGAGCCTGGCCCTGAGGAAGCCAATGTAGAAGATTCGCCCCCACTCCAGCAGCCGCAGACAGGTTGCTGGACAAAACTAACATCCATGGGGTCAGTCCACACCGCCCTATGCTCCAGGGCTCTCCCTACACTTAGAAATTTGCTTCAACTTTGTTCCAGTTCGGTCTTTGCAATTTATGTTCCAGGTCGCGCAGCTCTATAAATTTTGCCAAGGCTTTTGGTTGAAAACGATAACCTGGTTACTAGCAACTGGATGGTGACGAGCTGCAGCAGTGACAAGCCTGTCCGAGGTGCAAGACGAGCAGGCGGGAGGGGCCGGCGGTGAGCGCGGGTGGCGCAAGCGCAGAGAGGAGGACGGGGGTCTCCCTCCGGCAGTGCTGGGAGCAGCGATGGGGAGGCTTCCAGAGACTGCAGACAGCCTCCCACACCGCGAGCGGGTGTCTCTCAGGGAGAGGAAGCAGCATGGCTGCCCGCTAAGGGTTCCTGAAGTGCGGAAGGGCGCCATCACAGAGGTGTATTTGGAGGACAGGAGCTGGCCACGGGCAGATCCGCTTGCAGAGGAGGTGCAGTGAGGGGGCGGGGGGAAGAGAAAGGGCCGATCTTAGAGATATTTTAAAGCAGTAAATCCAGAATGGTGACAGAATGGTGACGGGCAGGACTTACAAGACAGCAGCAGGGGGAGGAGGCTGGCACACTGTCCGGAGAGATGGGGTGGGGGTGAACGCACAGTCGGGAGAGATGGGAACAGGTGATGACAAGCAGGAGTGGGACCAGCACTGAAGAGCTCCTGAAACTTGGGCCGCTGGTGTCCTCTGAGCGCGCTCGCTCTCTCCACTACTTTTGGTCTCAAGACCTCCTTTTCTCCTGGTTCTCAAATTAGCCTCATTTTACCCCAGATTTCTTTCCTATTCAGTCTTTCCTCCTCTTCTAATGACTGGCTATTCATTTTTGAGAAAGAGATGATGTTGCTGGAAAAAAAGATGCACTAATGAGATTTGTTCTCAACATGGAATCCACAGCCTTGGACACCGTGGGGAAGCTCATCTCTGAAGTTTTCGAGGATCCGCGTCCAAAACTCCTCAAAGCACACCACATTCTTATACAGGTGAAATTTGAATAAAAAGGTAGGGGTATTCTAAACACAGAAAGAAGGGGAAAAGAAGCCACCTGAGGAGGTGTTAGGAAGGAATGTGGGGCATCCGGGGCAAGTAAGGGAGGGGCTTCAACTTTTGGTTTGGCACAACCCCCAGGAATGATTTTTTTTTTAAGATTTTATTTATTTATTTGTCAGAGAGAGAACGAACGAGCACAGGCAGACAGAGAGGCAGGCAGAGGCAGAGGGAGAAGCAGGCTCCCTGTTGAGCAAGGAGCCCGATGTGGGACTCGATCCCAGGACGCTGGGATCATGACCTGAGCCAAAGGCAGCTGCTTAACCAACTGAGCCACCCAGGCGTCCCCCCAGGAATGATTTTTATCTGTGAAGTCCTTGTACTGGGCAGGAAATAGATTAGGAAAAGAAAAGAAAGAGATACCAGGCCTGTATGGCTGATTGGATGGATGGATGGATGGATGGATGGATGGATGGATGGATGGGTGGAGTGAGTAGCCTTAACATTCATATATTGATTCAGGGATATTTGTGCCAAGCACTGTGCTGGGGTAGGGGCACCCCTCAAGGAAAAGAAAACACAGTCTCTGCACTTTGGAGACCTACAGTTTATGTGAAGAAACACGAGGACAGATGATCCCAACAATGTTAACTGTCCTATTAAAAAGGTCCAGTAATAAGGGACCGATTCTCCTTGGAGGAGGTGGGGAAATACCATGAATGAGGAGACATTTGAACATTGGGAAGATAGTAGTATACACGCATACACACATAAACATATACATATGCACCTGCATAAACATGCATACACACACGCATATATATACATAAACACACAACGGAGATACACAAATGTAAACATACACATATGCACATAAACCCACACGTGCAGAAACACATGTACACACACAACAAAGGTGCACGCAGAACTCACCAAGTCAAGGGTACACAGAATTACATTGCAGACCATAGGCTTGGTATGCACAAAAGCAGGAGGGTATGATAGGTTCTGAGGTGTGTTCAGGGAACTTAGCAAAGTCCGAGAGTCTGGAATGCAGGGTGTGGGGAGTGAAGCCATGGAGGAGACTGTCGGTCCTATGATGTCATTAACTGACATGAGGTATGCAGGAGAAGCCACCCGGATGGGGTGGGGAGGCAGTGGCAAAATAATGAATCTTGTTGGGAACAGGCTTTTCTCTCACCATCTATCTCTTCATCTTCCTCCCAAAGCAGCCTGAAAGAGCCTCCCCCCAAAGCCTTATCATTTGATCTACCACATTTTCCAGAACACAAAATGGACAACTGAGCATGAAACAGGCTTATGCTCACCAGAGAGTTTCAGATGACAGCATTTGAATTTATAACCATCCTTCACTTTGGAAAAGGACTCCAAACTGGTCAGTATTCAGTATGGGGCACTCCTAAGTCTTCCGTTTAAAATTATTAAGACACTTTGGCAAAGGGACAAGATGACATTCTAATATATGCTATAAATTCGACATGTGAGGTGGACCTTAAACAAATGTTTATCAAATGAATGACTATAATGACTGTGCCAGGCCCTGTGCAATATGCTATAAGTGAAGTAGAGTCCCTGCCCTCAAGCACTTCACAGTCGAGGGAGAAGGACAGGTGTGTAAACAAACTGTTAGAGTAAGATTGCGGTCATCTAGGAGAAGAAGCAGGCACACAATAAGAGCTCTTTATGGCTAAGGTACAAGGGGCAAGGGGACATGTGGCTCAAGCCTACGGCAGCGACCAAGGTGCCAAACTAAAGAGTCTGATCTTTATTGGGGAGGTGACATGGAGACACAAAAGAGCTTTAAGCTGACGAGTGACATTAGCAAGACTGCATTCTGGAATGATCACTTTGCAGCTGTGCAGGCAATAGTTTAGCTAAAGAAGACTGAGGGGAGGATGGGCCAGGACGGAGGACATTTCAAGGTGCAGATGGTAGACGTTGACTTTCCGAACCAAGGGAGCAGCAGGAGGGGACAAAAAGGAAAGCACATGTTTAGAAGGTGTTCAGAAGGTAGGCACGATAGAGCTCCGTGATAGATTCTGGTACAGGAGGTAAAGGGGAGTGCATGTCGAGGGGCTCCCCTGGTGTCCTGTTTGGGTGATCAGGTGGTTGGCCAACCACTAATAAGAGAGGAGAGCCAAGATGAAAAGCAGTTTGAAGTGGGGAGGTGAAGGGCAGGGGGAAGAAAAAGGGATTCCAAATTGGACATGATAAATTTGAGGAGCTGAGAGCCATGTAAATGGGGGGCCAAAGAAGCAGCTGGGTATTGAAGACATCAGGGGTAAAAACCGGGTCAGCCAGATCCACTCTGCCTGACCTTGAGCCTCAGAGTCTTCAACGGAATGATGAAGGAGCATCTTGTATGTGACCCCAGCGAGTCGGGAAGTGCATCGTTGGGGTATGAGTGGATGTCTGCAGATGAGCGTTCCTTTACATCAGAGGGAGGCTCTTAGACCCACTAAACCTTTCTTGTGCTGTGCCACAGAGGAGTGTTTTCAACCATATCTTTCATGAAAAAGAGCCTTCAATGTCTGTTTCCAGGCCCCCGAAACAGCCCTGAAGATCACACATTACTCAGGATACCCAAGAAATCCTGCTCCCTGATGCCGGCACTGGATTTCATACTGGCCTGCCGCAAACCCAATCATGGTCGCTCTCAGGTGCCATTTTTTAATGAGCCCCTGAAAGGTGCTCCATGTGGGAGTCCTCCCTCTCTGCATCCTCCAGGTAATATCCTCTAGCAAGAGGAATGGTGGGGGGAGGGGGGAGGTTGGGGTGTTGTGCCTCAGGCTGACTTCTCTGGAGCCATAGCTTTCACCAGCCACCTCCAGACCCTGTCCCCTCTGGACTCCAATAGAAATAATTCACATTCTTTACTGAATTATTAAGTATCAGGCATCATAAGACACCTTCATGTTTCAACAAACAGGCTGACACAATTGAATATCCATAACCAAAAAATCCACCTCAACTCATATCAACACACTCCTGTGTCGTATACAAAAATTAACTTGAAAAGAATCATAAACCTTAAACTATAAAATTTCTAAAAGAAAACACTGAAGAAAATCTTTGTGACTTTGGGTTAAGCAAAAATTTCTTAGGTAGGATACAGCAAACACTTGCCATTTTTCTTTTTTTAAGTTCATCAGCTGAACCTTGCCAAAATTTAAAAGTGATTTTCTTCCAAAGATGTGATGAAGACAATGAGAAGATAAATCACAGACTGGGAGAAAATATTTGCCGAAGACATAGCTGATAAAGGAATCTCACAACTCAATAATAAGAAAACAAATAACCTGATTTAAAAATGGGCAAAATATGGGAAGCTCCACTTCACCAAAGAAAATATATGGATGGCAGGGATGCCTGGGTGGCTCAGTTGGTTAAGCGGCTACCTTCAGCTCAGGTCATGATCCCAGCGTCCTGGGATTGAGTCCCACACTGGGCTTCTTGCTCAGCAGGGAGCCTGCTTCTCCCTCTGCCTCTGCCTGCCTCTCTGTCTGCCTGTGCTCACTCTCTCTCTCTCTTGAACTAATAAATAAATAAAATCTTAAAAAAAAAAAGAAAATATATGGATGGCAAATAAATATATATTTATTTATATATTCAAAATATATTCAGCATATATTTATATTTGAATATTTATATATTCAAAATACATTCAACATCAGTAGTCACTGGGGAGATGCAAGTTAACACCAAGATGAGATACCACGGCACGCCTATTCAAATGGCTATACCAAAAAGGGAGAAAGAGAAAGAAAGAAAAAAAAAGAGGGAGGAAGGAATAAGGGAGAGAACGAGGGCGTATACACTTCTAGGTATATACCCAAGATTAATGATAAGGGGCTCACACAAAACGTGTGCAGGAATATATACGTGAAATGGGGGTACTAATAGTGTCTATATGTTAGGGTTGTTGAGGGATGAAATGAGATGATGTACTTAGAGGCCCATAGTAAGCTTTCTAAAAATATTAGCTACTGTTAGGAGCTGAATCGTGTCTCTCAAAATTCATATATTGAAGTCTAAACTCCCAGAACCTCAGAATGTGATTGTATTTGGAGACAGGGTCTTTAAAGAAGTTAAAATGAGGTCATTAGGGAGGGCCCTAATCCAATATGACCGGTGTCCGTATAAGAAGAGGACATTTGGACACACACAGGTCCAGAGGGAAGACCATGTGAAGACACGGGGAGAAGGCGGCCATTTGCAAGCCAAGGAGAGAGGTCTCAGGAGAACCAATCCTGCAGATACCTTCATCTCTGGACTTCTAGCTTCCAGAATTATGAAGAAATAAATTCCTGTTGTTTAAGCCACCCAGTCTGTGGCATTTTGTTACAGCAACCCTAACAAATAAATGAAGCTGTTAAATCACCACGTAGGGAGACCGGTTGAGTGCATTTACAATGTCATACAATAATATGCCGAGTAGCCACTGAAAACAGTGCTCTTGGTATGCGTTTACTGATCTATAATAAAATATTATTAATGTGAGGGGACACTGGCTATTATATAAAAGTATGTATAGAATAAAGCTCTTATTTGTGTGTGTGTGTGTATAAATAAAAAAGATATGGGAAGCATGACTATCTTAGCAAAAATCTTACGGGATTTCTTTTCTTTTTGCTTATTTGACATTTCTAATTTTTCTATCATGCATTACAAGAAAAAATGTAGGTGCTGGGGCATCTGGGTGGCTCAGTTGGTTATGCATTAGCCTTGGGCTCAGGTCATGATCCCAGGGTCCTAGAATCGAGCCCCGCATCAGGCTCCCTGCTCAGCAGGGAAGTCTGCTTCTCCCTCTGCCTCTCACCTTGCTTGTGCTCTCTCTCTCACTCTCTCTAATAAATAAATAAAAACATTTTGGAACCTATCATTCTGAGGTTGGCCACAGCTGACATCACTCAACAGGGGTCCCCAGACAGGAGCTGGAGGAGGACAGGAGTCTATGGGTCCATGTCTGACTTCAGGGTAGAAGGGTGTGGGCAGGTCATCCCCTCTTTGTAAAGCCCAAATCAATCAATTCTGGAGAATTCATTTCTGGCCAAAGTTCCCAGCACAGATTCCAGATAGAGCCTACCCCCCCCCC
>ML108057.1:0-76526 GCA_003697995.1 Taxidea taxus jeffersonii
AAAAAAAAAAACTTACCAAACTCAACACTCCAAAAAACAAATAATCCACTCAAGAAATGGGCAGAAGCCATGAACAAATATTTCTCCAGAGAAGACATATGAATGGCTAACAGACACATGAAAAAATGCTCAACATCACTCAGCATCACGGAAATACAAATCAAAGCCACAGTAAGAGACCACCTCACACCAGTCAGAATGGCTAAAATTGAAAGGTCAGGATACAACAGGTATTCACAAGGATGTGGAGAAAGGGCAACCTCCTTACCCCATTGGTGGGAATGAAAGCTAGTGCAGTCACTCTGGAAAACAGTATGGAGCTTCCTCAAAAGTTTAAAAATGGAGCTAGTCTATAGCCCCACAATTGCACTACTAGGTATTTGTCCAAAGGATACAAAAGTGATTCAAAGGGGCACCTGCATCCCAATGTTCATAGCAGCAATGTCCACAATAGCCAAAATATGGAAAGGGCCCAGATGTCCATCAACAGATGAATGCATAAAGAAGTTGTGGTGTGTAGTGAAATATTACTCAGCCATCAAAAAGGATGAAATCTTGTCTTTTGCAGTGACATGGATGGAACTAGAGGATATAATGCTAAGCAAAATAAGTCAGGCAAAGACAAATAACATACAATTACAATTTTATTAATCTGTGGAATTTAAGAAAGAAAACAGACAAACATATAGGAAAGGAAGAAATAAAATAAGATGAAAACAGAGAAGGAGGCAAACCATATGGGACTCTTTTTTTTTTTTTTAAAGATTTTATTTATTTATTTGAGAGACAGAGATCACAAGCTGGCAGAGAGGCAGGCAGAGAGAGAGAGGAGGAGCACGCTTCCCACTGAGCAGAGAGCCTGAAGTGGGGCTCGATCCCAAGACCCTGAGATCACGACCTGAGCGGAAGGCAGAGGCTTTAACCCACTGAGCCACCCAGGTGCCCCCCATATGGGACTCTTAACTGTAGGAAACAAACTGAGGGTTGCTGGGTCGGGAGATGGTGTAATTGGGGGATGGGTATCAAGGAGGGCACTTGATGTAATGAGCACTGGGTGTTATATGTGACTAAGAATCACAAAATCCTATCCCTGAAACTAATAATGCAACATGTTACCTAAATTGAATTTAAATAAAAATTTTAAAGTAAAATTTAAAAATAAAAATTTAAAAAACATTCAATACAAGCCAAACAATATAATACATATTTTAGATATCAGCACATAAGCAGCAAATTTGAAAGATGACAAAATTCAGGAGGATAGTTGTCTCTGGAGTAGAGATAGGTAATGTGGTATGGAAAGGGCACTGTGGGTTTAATTATAATGGCAATATTTGGTTTCTTAAGTTGAGTATATAGGTGTTTATTACATTTTTATGCTTTGTAAATTCTATAAATTACATATATTCCACATTCCATATTTATGAGTTATTTCATAAAGTTTTAAAGGTTGAAGAAGGAAGGAGGAAAAAGAAATTGAAGGAGGGAGGAGAAAAAAGAAGCAATCATAAGAAAACAGAGAAGGAAACTGGAACTAATCAAAACAGGAAATTAGGTCAAGAGTTGACCAGGGGAAATGTGTGTTCCCAGAAATCCCAGAAAATGCATGTTGGGTTTTCCACAGTGTTTGGAATGAGGACTCAACCCATTTTTATTTGAATATGAAAGGACAGGATTTCCTGAGTTCCTGTTATATCTAGGTTCTGTACCTAGTGCTGATAATGAGGCTTATTTCTCAATGTTGGCCTTTTAAAATACCAGTACTACTGCAAAAATTATGTTATTGATTCCTATTAACTTAGACATCCCTATTAATCTGTTTCTGATTTCACTCTAAAGACATAGTAACAATGAGAGGAGTAGAAAATTATCCTCTTGGAAAACTTTGCCACTCCACAAATAAACAGATAAAAATATTCTATGTAAAACCAATGTGGATAGTACAGATTCCTAAAGCACGAAATGGGAGAATTAACATTTGAGAAGGTCCACATGTAACCTTAGAAAACAGGTTGTCCATCTCTGTGCTCCCTTGCTGGATGTAAGAACAATAGGTGGGTTTATATTTACAGGTCACATTCCTTAACTTCTTGCAGTTCTGCAAGTCTAAATCATTTTGAAATTGGTTTTGACCATACTCTGTTCTGGAGCCATAGATACCAGACAATCCATATTAGCAAGAAAGTTCAATTATTTACCTTAAAGTAATATTGGTAATGGCTATGAAATTTGAATGTTTTAAGCCATTTGGAAAATGGAAGAAAATTATCTCCCTCCTAAATGAAATAAACTACACTCATTAGAGTCCTGCCTTCCTTTCAAATGAGAAAAAAATGTTTCAGTGCTAATGGTGAGGCTTTGGTAAATGAAAGACTGTCTTGCTTACTCTATTCCTGGACACATTCAAGGTTTAGAATTTCCACAACTAAGGAGCTAAGTGCAAAAGCAAATTTACCATGGAAGCTAAGATATTCCATAATCTTGCCTAGAGTCATGATTCAGCACACAAAATCAACATTTTATTGTTAATTCTCTAAAATGATTTCTCTTGAATAATTTACAAAATTACTATAATTATCACAAAAAACAAACCCATTATGCCAGATTTCATTTCTAATTATTGGGAACCATGATTTAAGTATAATTAAATAATTATAATGGTGTTTTTAATCCAGTAAATGTACATTTCAAAATCTTGATATAGACTGTCAGACACAATTTTAAGAAACTGTACTTTGCATTAAATTTATTTTTACCAGGTAAATATGATCTACAATTTTTCCCTCTGGAGATAGAATTATATATTTTTAAAACTTAGCCCTCAAAGGAACAGTTAATGCTCCAATGTGTCTTGCCTTAATGTGTGACACCAATTCTTAGGAGAATATTTTTATTTTACTTTTAAAATATTTATTTTTTTATGGGGGAAGGCAGAAGGTGAGGGAGAGAATCCTTAAGCAGACTTGTGAGCACAGAGCCCCACCTGGGGTTTGAACCCAGGACCCCAAGAACATGAAGTGAGCCAAAATCAAGAGGCAGATGCTTAATTGACTGAGACAGCCAGGCGCCCCAAGAGAATGTGTTTAGAAAGATAGCATTGCTCATCGCTCCTGGCTAAGGTAACGTTTCTCTAACTCCTCAAAATTTCATTCTTATACCTAGAAAACAAAAGTTCAAATGGGAACAAAACAAAGATATTTAGTGATTGAAACAATTTTTTTTAAAGAGAGAAATTTACTAACATTTTTGCTGCGTTACAGTTTATGAAACATTCCCACAGATATTTTCTCTTTTGATAAAATCATCCTGGGAATCACTTGGCAGTTGAGACCACAGAATCTTAACCACTAGGCCTCCAGGGAGCATCTCAATTGGCAGCTCAATAACAGAGTTAGGTCAGCTGAGTCAATCAAGTGGCTAAACCAAGCCTGGGATTCAGATGTTCTCACTACATGCCCAGCAAGAATATTTAATTAGCATACACAACCACTTATTTTGTATTTTAGTACATTATATTCACAAGCGTAAGTATGTATACCCAAATCTGGTTGCCTGAATGTGATTAATACTGTTGATTAGAGCAAGTTGTTGGTCTTAATTCTGTAACTTGTGTCTCTAGGGCCTGTATATATGATCATACCCTCACATGTGACCGTCCTTATAATCCTTTGAAAAATCCAAGACCTTGGCTCACATTCAAGGCAGACTCCTATATATCTAACTACCAATTGGACAATTTCACCTGGCTTCTCTCAAACTCATAAGCCAAAAATTGAGCTTACTATCTTTCTTGAAAACCTGCTTGTACTCAAAATCTCTTTGTGCAGCTGCTTCATCTGTTCCCTGCCTACTCTCCTCCCCCGACCTTGTACTCCAACTGTTCCTGCCCACTGCTTTGGCAGATTATGTATGGCCATGTTTTATCTCATATAATATAGCATTTCCTCATCATAGTTGATTGGACAGGGATGGATGCTCTACCTAAGGCCACAGGACAGTATTCAACATCTTATTTATATTTCTAGGCTTAAGGCCAATCAGATTCTCCCTCTTTGAGGCACAGAGTGAAGTAGTAGTTGTTTGTAGGAACAAGCTGAAGATCATGTAGAATTAAAGTCTACTCCCTTTATAAGGCCTATGAATTACATTTGATGCCAGGGTCTCAGGAAAATCCAGACCCATCTAGGAAATTTCTCAGTGACCTTGGAGGTGAGGTGCTTCATGTCAGGATATGCCAAGAGACCACAAGAAAATAACTGGATGAGACATCTGAGGCTAGATATCTCTGAATTGGCAAGTTTACTTCTCTTGTCTTTCTGACACAAGAGTATGGCCTTATGGTTTTTCAAGGGAAATGGGTTGACACAACAATAGTTAGGTCTATGAGCAGGGAGTAAATGGGATTTTAATGAAAAGGGATTATAAAAATTCTGCAAAGAGGTTTTTTTAAAACCAATATAAAATAATTTCAAAAGTACTTTTCAGAGTAGGGCGTAGGACATTGCATTGTTTGCAGGAAGCCAATCAAGTTTCCTTACCATTCTGCGAGCCAAACTTCTCTACATGACTCTGGCAGCCCGATGGAGAATGTATCTCTCCGGGACTAAGGTCCTAGAAGGGATAAGAAGCATTTAAGTGCACAAAACTGCACTAATGCAGACAGGTACTGGTTTTTGTTAATACTCATTTAAACATTAGAATATTTACTTCAAGTACTCTTGGATTCTTTAGAAATCTCTGTATTTGTGTATACTAATTATCTAGGAGGATCACCTCACAATCTTTACTGGTTTACCTTGTTTGGCTTATGGTATACAGTTGAGTGCAAAACATTTCCCAAAGTTATTGTAACTCCCCTACTGTGAATTAGTAATACTGTTATATAAAATTGAGTAGGATTCTCTTTATACAAACACTTCTTGCAAAAAGTGCATGAAACTTATCTGTAAAGTTTATCTAATGGTTGCAAAGGAAATATCTGTCATCACCTCATGGGCCACTTGCCTAGAACCCCTTGCCTAGAATATTTGAGGCAAGCAGAAACTATCACTCTTGGCCCTTGTGTCTCCTAATTACAACACCTCCTCGCTTTTATGATAATTTATTCCCTTGTTCTTCTCTATGATTTTACCTTTTATGATTGCATTCCTGAGCCTGTTTAAAACTTTAAATAAATGGAATCCTATTAGGTACATTCTTTGTTACCTTGACCAATTCTTCAAAACCCTTGACATAAGATTCATTCACATTTTTGAATATTGTATAATATTGCTTCATATGAACACAGTAAAATTGAGCCATGTTAATGTTGATGAATATTTAATTTGTTCCAATTTGGAGCTCCAGAGAAGAATGCTGCAATGAACATTCTTGGGCATGAATTCTAGTAAATATGTGCACACATTTTTGTGCTTAAATATCTAGAACTGGAATACTGGTCAAAAGATATGCATATCTTCAACATTCCACAGGATAATATCAAATTGTTTTCCAAAATGATTGTACCAGTTTATACTCCTACCACAACATATGAGAATTAATTTTTCCCCACAAAATTGCCAAGAGTTGGGTTTATGTAATTTTTGCTAATCTTATGGGTAATAGAGGCTTTGCATTGTTGTTAATTTGTATTTCTTTTTTTTGCCAGTGAGACTGATAATCTCTTCATATCTTTATTGGCTATAAAGGAGCTCTTTATGTATTTAAATACTAGTCAAAAGTCTTTATGGCTTATCTTCTCACTTCCATTATAGTATCTTCTGAAAAACGAACTCTTAACTTTGATATATTTGAATATATTAATCTTTTCTTTATGGTTAATGGTTTTGGACTTAAGAAATTCTTCCACACCCTGAGGTCCAGAAGATAGTTACTTCCAAAAGATTTAGTTTTAATCACTAAATTCCACACCTGAAACTAAAAAAGTTTTTCTTTTAATTTAAAAAATTAAGAAGACATTTAGTTTTACTTTTCACATTACTATTTCACCTGGAATCAATCTTTCCATGGAGTGAGAGTCTAGTGTTTTCTTCCTTCCCTCTCACTTTTGTTCTTTCTTTTCTTTCTTTTGTCCTTAGAGATAGATACTCCATTGTCCCAGCACCATTTAAGAGACTGTACTTCTCCACAGTCCAGAATTGCTACTTCTAATGTGTATCAAGTATCCATCAATGGATGAATCTGTTTCTGGGCTCTCTGCTCTGTTCCATTGGTCTACTCATTTTCCTCTGCACTATTACTCATATCTGTATCTCTAGAGTTTTATAATAATTCTTGATATCTGATACAGCAAGCCCACCTACCCTTTTCTTTACAAAAGTGTCTTTGCTATATCTGGCCTTTTCTATATTCAAATGAACTTAAGAATGGACTTAAGATTTAGATTGTGATTGTACTGAATCAATATATCAACTTGGTAGGAACTGACATTTTTATAATGTTGAATCCTCTAAGTCATGAATATGGTACTCCATTAATCTCTCTTTAGTGACTCAGTAATGTTTTACAATTTTCCTTTTGGAGGTTTGAGCATATTTTGTTGCTTGATATTTTTGATGCTATTATAAATGGGACCATTCATTTTCTAAACACTTCCTGGTGATTTATAAAAATATAATTTATGCACTTGTGATGAGCACCAGGTGTTGTATGGAAGTGTTGAATCACTATATTGTACACTGGAAACCAATACTACACCGTATGTTAATAACTGTAATTTGAATGAAAACTTTAAAATATATACATATACATATATGTATATATTTTATTGACTTCGTATCTAAGAACCTGACTAAAATAATTTGTTAATTCTACAAATATATTTGAGGAGCACTTGGGTGGCTCAGTCAGTTAAGTGTCTGCCTTCAGCTCAGGTCATCATCCCAGGGTCCTGAGATTGAGCCCCGTATTGGGCTCCTTGCTCAGCAGGGAGCCTGCTTTCCTTTCTCTCTCTGCCTGCCTCTCTGCCTACTTGTGATCTCTTTCTCTCTCTGTCAAATAAATAAATAAATAAAATTTAATATTTCTTGTAGAGCTGGTTTAGTTTTTGTTTGTCTGGGAAACTATCTGTCCTTGATTTTGAATGATAGTCTTTTTTTTTTTTAATTTTTTTAAGATTTTATTTATTTATTAGTTAGAGAGAGATCGAGCACAGGCAGACAGAGAGGCAGGCAGAGGCAGACGGAGAAGCAGACTCCCTGCCGAGCAAGGAGCCCGATGTGGGACTCGATCCCAGGACGCTGGGACCATGACCTGAGCCGAAGGCAGCCGCTTAACCAACTGAGCCACCCAGGCGTCCCTTGAATGATAGTCTTGCTGGATAGAATATTCTTGAGTGTAGGTTTTTCCCATTCAGCATGTTGAATATATCATGCCACTCTCTTTTGGCCTGTCAACTTTCTGTGGACAGATCTGCTGCTAACTTTACTGGTCTTCCCTTATAAGTTATGGACTTCCTTTGTTTTGCTGCTTTTTGGATTTTTTCTTTATCTTCATATTTTACAAATTAAACTACATGTCTTTTGTTGTGTTTTTTTTTTTTAAGATTTTATTTATTTTATTTCACAGGCAGAGATCAAAAGTAGGCAGAGAGGCAGGCAGAGAGGCAGGCAGAGAGGCAGGCAGGCAGGGAAGCAGGCTCCCTGCCAAGCAGAGAGCCTGATGCGGGGCTCGATCCCAGGACCCCGGGATCATAACCTGAGCCGAAGGCAGAGGCTTTAACCCACTGAGCCACCCAGGTGTCCAACTTTTGTTGGTTTTGATGGGATTTCTCTGTGCCTCCTGGATTTAGATGTATGTTTCCTGCCCCAGACTAAGGAAGTTTTCAGCTATAATATCCTCGAGTGAACTTTCTGTCCCTTTTCCCTCTTCTTCTTCGGGGTTTCCTATGATACTAATATTATTATGCTTTATGGAATCATTGAGTTCTCAAGTCTACTTTGTAGTAAGATTTTTCTTTCCTTTTTTTTTCTGTTCAACTTCATTATTTTCCATAATTTCATCTTCTATATCACTTATTCATTCCTCTGCTTCTTCCACCCTTGTGGTCATTACACCAACTGGTTTAAATCTTGGTTATTGCATTTTTTATTTCAGACTGATTAGTTTTTCAACTCTTATCTCTGTGGTAAGGGACTCCCTGGTGTTTTCTATGGTTTTCTCAAGCTTAGCTAGCATTCTTATATTGTTGCTTTAAATTCTGAATCAGCCATATTACTTATATCTGTTATGATTAGATCTTGGCCATGACCTTTTCTTGTTCTTTCTTTTGGGATGAATTCCTCAGTCTTGGCATTTTGTCTAGGTCCCTGTTTTCTTCTGTGTGTTCAGAAAGCCTGTTATGTTTTCTGCTTCTGAGAGCAATGGCTTTATATACTGTCCAGAGCCTGGTGTTTCAGAAAGTGTCTCTGGTGTATCCTGCATGCACTCTGCCACTGTGTTATGGCTTCTCTATCCCTCAGATCAAACCTCTGCAGAGTTTCTCATTGCCTACAGTGGGGAGTGTTTGGACTTTGACCAGGGTGTGGTGCATTTTTACTAAGTGTGCTCTGGTCAGCTTGTTAAGAGACTTGATACTATTTCCACTAGAGCTGAAGTTTTACAGAACTCTATGGTCGTTATATGTGGTGTGTGTGGTGTTTGTGCTGGTCTTCTAGGGGAGGAGCCTGTTGTATTTGTTCTCAGGCACACTTGTTGGAGAAAAGCAGGACCAGTAGAGCACAGGGAAGCAGGGCTTGGTGTAAACAGTTTAGGCAGTCAGTGTTGGTGCAGTACTGTTTACTGAAGTTAGATTATGCTGAGGCGTAGGGGGATGGAAATAGCATCAACCAGCTCCTTTGTCCCTGGAGAGGGGAGTTTGTATTTGCTGCTGTCATGGAAGTGCTCCAGAAAAATGAATACTTTCCCCTTGTGTGTCCTGGGTGTTTTTCAGATTGCTGTTTTCACACTGTCTGTGTCCAGGTTGCGTGTTTGCCTGGAGCTGCACAGTGCACTTTAGGCTCTATCCTAGCCAGGCCAGCTGGGTTTTAAAATTCCAAACTTTAAGGGACCTGGTGTGGCCAGGACCTGCGCTGGTCTTCTGGGGGAGGGCCTTGCTATGGTGGTATTGATGCAGATTTGACCCAGAAGGGCAGTTGTACCAGAGTGCAGGAGTGTGGGATCTGAAGCAAAGCACACTAAACAGCCAGTGTCCAGTTAGCCACACTCAGCAGATGTCTCTGTGCCTATGCTGAGTGGCAAGGTAGGGAAACAGCGCCCATGGGTTCCTTTGTCCCCAGAGAGGCAATGCCACCTCTCTCCAATGTGCCCAAAGAAGGGAGGGACTGTCTCTCCCAGTGTGTCTCAGGCTATCCACTGATCACACCATCTGTCCCAGGGGTTACTTGCTTACCTTCTCTACATGAGTACTGCAGTGCCTTCAGGGCTCCACATCAGCCATGCCGGAGTCATCTAAAACTCCAGTCTTCAAGCCCCACTGGTTGCAAAAACCCATGTAAATCAGCTCCTCTTGTTTTCTTAGTCAATGACTTTCCTTGTGTAACCCCTGTGTGCTCCTCTCTCACCTCTGTGACCAAGGCTCCCTCCACTCCACAGCACTCATGATCCATTTCTCTCCCAAACCACATCTCTGCACCTCCTACCTCTCATGGTGTGGCCTCTTCATTCCCTAGATCTAGTTGTGCAATTTGTTCTGTCAGTTCTCAGATCGAATTCTTGGGTATTCAGAATGATTTGGTATTTATCTAGCTGTGTTTGAGGGAGAGGCAAGACTGGGGTCCTCCTACTATTCTGCTGTCTTAGCTCCTCTCCCGTGTTATTGTTTTAATGCATTTTCCTTTTACATGTGTTACAAATACAACAGTACATTGCTATTATTTTTTGTGAAAATAATGTGTCTTTTAAAGAGATTTAAATAAAAAATCATGTATATATGTCATATATGTCTATTCATATGTTTACCATATATGGTGCTTATTATTTTGTGCAGACCAACATTTCAATCTAGTATCATTTTCCTTCTTCCTAATGGAATTCATTTAATTTTCTTGTAATATGGGTCTTCTGGTGATTAATTCTTTTAGCTTTGCATCTCTGATATTTTCATTTTATTTTTGAAGTTAGGCAGAGAATTTTGGTTGACAGTTTGTTCTTTCAGTACTTCAAAAATGTTACTCTACTATCTTTTTGCTAAATTACTTCCATGAAGAACTCAGTTACCATTATCTTTGTTCCTTTTTGTGTAACAGCCTTTTTTCCTCTGCTTTTAAGATTTTCTCTTTGTCACTGGATTTGAGAAATTTGATTGGGTTATTCCTTGGTGTAGACTTCATGTTTCTTTGTGCATGAGTTTTACTGAGTTTCTTGAATCTTTTTATTTATAGTCGTTATCAAATTTGGAAATTTTCAGTCATTATTTTTTCAAAAATTTTTGGTCTTTTCCTTTTCCCTTCTTCTTTCTTCTTCTTTTCTTCAGCGATTCCAATTAGACTTTATTAGGCCATGTGAATTTATTCCAAAGCATACTGATCCTCTGTTCTATTATTCTCATTTTTTCTGTTTTACTACTAAAAACAGTTTCTGTTGTTATGCTTTCAGTTCCGTAATATTTGCTTTTGTATTGTCTAATCTGCTATTATTCCTATTCAGTGTATTTTTCAACCCACATATTGTGGGTTTCATCTCTCTAAGTTTCATTGGTTCTTTTATCATTTCTTCTGTGTCTATACTTATAGTTACAAAAGCTATTTTTTAGTTGTAATATTGAAATAACTATAGATTCACATGCACTTGAAAGAAATAGTATAGATATTATGTAAACTTTATCCAGTTTCACCAAATGTTAGCATTTTGCAAAACTATGATACAATATCGCAACCAGGATATTGACACTGGTACAATCCATCTATCTTATTCAGATTTCCCCAGTTTTGCTTGTATTCATTTGTATGCGTATTTAGTTCTATACAATTTCATCACGTGTATTTTGTTCTATATAATTTTATTTCATGCAGGTTTGTGTATCCATCACCACAGTCTAAAGAAGTAGTTCCATCACGATAAAGATCTCTCACACACCCATTCCCTCCTCCTGGCCCATCCTAACCCCTGGAAACCACTGATGATGATCTGTTCTCTCATTTTAAAAATTTTGCTTTGAAATATTATATAAATGGAGTCATAAAGTATCTAACATTTTGGGACTGGCTTTTTAAATAATTTCTCATAACTCTCTAGAGAGTCATGTTTCTTGTAATAGTAGTATGCTTCTTTTTATTATGAGTAGTATTTTATGGTATGGATATACCACACTTGTTTAATCACTCATCTACAGAAGAACCTTTAGGCTGTTTATACCTTTTGGCTATTACAAATAAAATGGCTATGAACATTTCTGTACAGGCTTTTTTTTTTTTTTAAAGATTTTATTTATTTATTCAAGAGAGAGAGATCGAGCACAGGCAGACAGAGCGGCAGGCAGAGGCAGAGGGAGAAGCAGGCTCCCCGCTGAACAAGGAGCCCGATGTGGGACTCGATCCCAGGACGCTGGGATCATGACCTGAGCCGAAGGCAGCCGCTTAACCAACTGAGCCACCCAGGCGTCCCTCTGTACAGGTTTTTATAAAATTTAAGCCTTTAAAGCTTCCTTGATAAATACCTGAGAAATTTGGGTCATATGGTGGTTGCATGTTTAGTTTTACAAGAACTGCCAAACTGTTTTCAAAAGTGCCTGTAACATTCTACATTTCCATCAACGGTTTATGAGCAACTGAGTCTCTCTGTGCTCTTATTAGTATTTGGTGTTCTATTTTTAAAATTTTAGCTATTCTATTAGGTGTAGTGATATCTCATTATGGTTTTGACGTGCATTTCCCTGATGGCTGAAGATTTTAAAAATCTTTTCATGTGCATATTTGCTATATGGACATTCTGATGAAGTATGTTCCTGTCTTTCACCTATTTCTAATTAGACTGACATTTGAGTTTTTAGAGTTCTTCATATAATATAGATATTAATCCTTTGTTGGGTATATGGTAAATATTTCCCCTGGCCTGTGTCTTTTCATTCACTTCACATGAAATTTGCAAAGCAAGATCAGTTTCAAGTGATCAAAATTTTTTCTTTTATGGATCATTCTTTTGGAGTCGAATTGAAGAACTATTTGCTTACACCTAAATTCTGAAGATGTTCTTCTGTTTTGTTCTAAATGTTCTATAGTTTTGTGTTTCATTTTTATAAGTTGTCAAGTTTAGATTGAGTTTCATTTTTTTCCCTATAGGTTTCTGTTTCCTCCAGCATTTGTTGAAAGGCTATCTTTCGGGGCGCCTGGGTGGCTCAGTGGGTTAAGCCTCTGCCTTCGGCTCAAGTCATGATCTCAGGGTCCTGGGATCGAGCCCCGAATCGGGCTCTCTGCTCGGCAGAGAGCCTGCTTCCCCCTCTCTCTCTGCCTGCCTCTCTACTTGGGATCTGCCAAATAAATAAATAAAATCTTAAAAAAAAAAAAAAAAGGCTATCTTTCCCCTATTGAATGCTGTTGCACCTTTTTTTTTTTTTTTAAGATTTTATATTTTTGAGAGAGAGAGAGTGAGCAGGGGAGGGGCAGAGGAAGAGGGAGAGGGAGGCAATCCCAGGCAGACTCCAGGCTCTGGGTGGAGCCTGATGCAGGGTTCGATCTCACAGCCCTGAGATCATGAACTGAACTTGTAATCAAAAGTCGGACACTTAATTAACTGAGCCACCCAGGTGCCCCTGCTGTTGCATCTTTGTAAAAAATCAGTTGGATATTTACATGTGTGTCTATTTCTGTCTATCACTCCATCAATACTACATTGCCTTAATTACTGTAGCTATATAGCAAACCTTAACTTGGGTAAGGTTAGTCCAACCACTTTATTCTTTGTCAAGATTATATTAGCTGTTCTAGGCCTGTGACTTTCCATATAAACTATATAATAAGTTCACCTGTCTCCAAAAATCCTAAGGAAGATTTTTTTTTTTTTAAGATTTTATTTATGTATTTCAGAGAGAGAGAGAGTGAGAGCATGAGAGTGTAGAAAGTCAGAGGGAGAAGCAGATTCCCCATGAGCTGGGAGCCCGATGCGGGACTCGATCCCAGGACTCTGGGATCATGACCTGAGCCGAAGGTTGTTGCTTAACCAACTGAGCCACCCAGGCACCCCCCTAAGGAAGATTTTTATAAACATCTCATTAAACCTATATAGATCACTTTAAGAAAAATTGACACAATTACTATTATATCTTTAAATCCATAAGCTCAGTATGATTCTTTTATTCAAATTTTCTTTGATTTTTATCATCTACATTTTATAATTTTCATCATAAGGATGTCAATTCTGTATATGGTTTGGGAAGTATTCACTTTGGAGTGATTTTACCTTCAGTTTCTGCATATTCACTTATAGAGATGAAATTAATTACATTTTGTTTCTGCATTTCTTCCTTTCCAGTGTACATCCATTTTCTTTTTTCTTTTTTTTATTGTTTTATTCTAGTGGCTAGAACTTTCTTACTATGTTAAATAAGATTAGTGAGAGCTTTATTTCTGATCTTAAAATAATAAAATAGAACATGTAGTGACTCACTATTAAGCATGATGTTGTAGGATTTTTGTAGATGCTGTTTATCAAGATGAGGCCATTCCTTTCTACCATGCTAAGAGGTTTTATCATGAGTTGGTAGTTTTCTTAGCCTATTGACATAGATTATATTGTTTGATTTTTGAGTTGATGAGCCGGCTTTGCATACCTGGAATAAATCCCACCTGGTCATAGTGTATAACTTTTTATACATTGTTGGATTTGGTTTGCTAAAATTTTGTTAAGGATTTTTGCATCTAAGTTCATGAAGGACATTGGTCTATAGTTTTGTTTTCTTTTCCTTTCTCCCCTCCGCCCCTCTTTCTTTCAGTCTTTCTTTCTTCCTTTCCTTTCCTCCCTATGTCTCTTTCCTATCCCACTGTCTGATTTGGGTGTCAGGGTAATGTAGAATTATAAAATAAGTTGAAACTCGCATTTATAAAAATTCTTGTGTCTGTTTATTAATCCCAATTGTATTTTCCTTCAAACACTTGAACATACTTCTAACTGCTTTAGAGTCCTTGTTTCCTAATTGTATTATGTGAAAAACTTACTAGCCTTTTAAGCACGAGTTGCATTTTAAAGTTTCTTAGCATGTCCAATATATTTTCAAAAATCGGGGCGCCTGGGTGGCTCAGTGGGTTAAAGCCTCTGCCTTCGGCTCGGGTCATGATCTCAGGGTCCTGGGATCGAGCCCCGCATCAGGCTCTCTGCTTGGCAGGGAGCCAGCTTCCTCCTCCTTCTCTCTGCCTGCCTCTCTGCCTACTTGTGATCTCTGGCTGTCAAAAAAAAAAAAAAAATCAACTTGAGGCGTATTTACATACAAGGAAATGAACTCATTTAAGTGTATAACAAATATTGACAAATGTAAACATTTGTGTAACCAAATTCACAAAAATATAGAACACTCCCACCTCCCCAAAAAGTTCTATTTTGTCTCTTCTCAACTATTCCTTTCCCTACTTAGTCCTAGGCAACCACTGGTCTGCTTTCTATCACTGCAGATCAGTCTTCTCTAGTTTCAAGTGAATGGAATCATACAGCATGCGTTTTAATTCTTTCAACAGCCTATTGTTGTGACTCAAATATGCTGTGTTCATAGCTCACATTTATTGCTGTCATATTCCATTTTGTAGATGTCAGCTTATCCATTTATGTTGTTGATACCTTGACTTTTTTTTTTACAGTTATTGGGTATTATGAATACATTTGGTATGATGAGCATTCACATACTTTGTTTTTCCAAAGTGATATTTTATATGTTCACCAACACAGTGTGAGTTCCACTGCACTAAATTCTCAACACTCTTTAATTTTAGTCATTTTAGAGTGTACAGTGGTATCTCATTGTGGTTTTCATTTGTACTTCCCAAATGAATAATGGTAACATCTCTTCATGAGCTTGTCATCTATTTATCTTCTTTGACTGCATATGTAAACATTTTGCCCACTGTTAAAACTGGATTATCTCGTTGAATTATGTGTATTTATATATTATAGATAACATTTCCAACAGATATGTGTGACAAACATCTCTCAGTTTATGGCTAGTTTTCTTAACAATGTCCTTTGAAAAGGAAATTATATAATATATAATTATATCACATTTATTTTATCTTTTATTGTTAATATTTTAAGTCTGTTTAAGGAACTTTTGCTAAACCTAAGGTAACTAAGATTTCTTCTATGTTTTCCTCTTTAACAATATTGCATTTTTTATCGTATTTTTTGTATATTTGCCCACTTAGGTCATCTTTTTCTCAGCAATGTTTGTAGTTTCAGTGCATAGATCTTGCATTTTTAAAAAAGATTTTATTTATTTATTTGAAAGAAAGTGCACAAGCAAGGGGAGCAGCAGGCAGAGGGAGAGGGAGAAGCAGGCTCCTCGCTGAGAGCCCAATATGGGGCTTGATCCCAAGATCCTGGAGTCATGACCTGAGCCAAAGGCAGATGCTTAACCAACTGAGCCACCCAGGCACGCCTGCACATCTTCTTAGTCAAATTTATCCCGAAGTACTTCATAATTTTAATGCTATTATAAATGGCATCTTAAAATTTTCTATTTCTCATTGTTCCTTGTTAGCATATAGAATTGATTTTTAATATTGACCTTTGTATCTTGCAATCTTGCTTAAATTTTAATTCTTATAGTATTTGTGTAGCTTTCTTAGGATTTTAGAGACAATCACATCATTTGTGAATAAAGGCAGTTTTTACTTCTTTCTTTTCAATCTGTAGACATTTATTTTTACTGCATTCCTGCAATGGCTAGAACCTTCAGCACAAAATAGAATATAAGTGATGTGAGCAGAAATACTTACTCTTTTTCCATTTAGGGAGAAAACTTTGTTTTCAGAAGTATGTTGGCTGTTTTTGTTTAAAATGATCTTTATCAGATTGAGGCATTTTCCTTTTATTTCTAGTTTGCTGAAAACTTTTATGAGAAATGGGTGTTGGATTTTCTCAAATATTTTTCTGCATCTGTTGAGATGATATGATTTTTTTTTTTTTTAGTTGGAAAAGAAGATGAATAATATTGATTTTTAAATGTTAAACCAATCTTGTGTTTTTGGCATATACTCCACTTGGTTATGATGCATTGTCCTTTTTGGATATTGTTTGGTATGACTTGAGAAAATTTTTTAATAATTTTTTCATTAGTGTTCACAAGGTTTAAGAGTATGTAATTTTCTTGCAATTCCTTCCTTGTTCTGAGAACAAGGTAATGCTGTGCTCTTAGATTAAGTAGGAAACTGTTCTTTCCTCTCCTATATTTTGGAACAATTTGTGTAGAACTAGTACTATTTCTTTCAGAAATAGAAGATAGAATAGAGACAGAATTCATCAGTGACTAGAGATAGAATTCATCAACTTGGATGGGCACTTGGCCTCATCTTTTACCTCCTTTGCTCCATGAGCCATTATATCAAAGTGTAAGTAAGATATTGGATACTTTCAGATCAAAACTACCCTTTTTTCTCTCCAATATTCACTAGTCCCTGGGTTGAGACTTTCTCCTAAGCTTTGGCCTTGCAATTCATCTTCTGACACCTTCTGTATTTTTATTTAAGTATTTTATTTATTATTTGACAGAGAGAGAGAGAGAGAGAGAGAGAGAGAGAGAGAACAAGCAGGGGGGAGCAGCAGAGGGAGAGGGAGAGGGAGAAGCAGGCTCCCAGCTGAGCAGGGAGCCCGATGCAGGGCTCGATCCCAGGAGCCTGGAATCATGACCTGAGCCAAAGGCAGACACTTAACTGACTGAGCCACCCAGGTGTCCCCCCTTCTGTATTTTTAGATGTGTATTACAGATACACACACATAGACATGTGATCTTTAAAGATCCATCATCAATGAAGTGATAAAAGGTAGAGTATTTTTCAATTTATGAGGAAAAAGCCCTTTACTTAGCATTAAAATTTTTTCAATAGGAAGGTTAATTACAATAGTGTGTTATTCCTAGGAACAGGAAATCTCTGCTGAATTCTTAATGTATTAATGATAAATCTACTTTTTCCTATTGAATTTATTCTTTTTTCATTCTCCAGGTGAAATAATTAAAAAAACCAGTATGCTAATAGCACAATGTTAGACCTGGAACTAGTCTGACTCTGGGCTTTTATGCAAGTGACTTCGTTCATGTTACAATTCAAATGTCTTTGCTTGTTAAATGGAAGTAATATTAATTATCCTCATAGCCCTTTTAGCTCTAATTTCTCAATGTACAGATGATTCCACACTCCATTTTGAACACTTATAATAGACCTTATTAAACAATAATAGCCCTCTTCCCATTGGCACAATCTTTCCATAATAACAATCCAGAGCCACTCACTACCAACTGACTGGAGATGGCACAAACCCTATTTGTCATCCCTAACCTTGTATATATAAATGACATCTTTTGAAATATGGTTAAACAACTTTTCTACTGTGCTATGTCCTTAGTTGCTTTTCTAATGTTGTAATAGGCTAAGAATTAGAAAAGATCATTCTCATTTTTCAGGATTGTAGAGAATTAAAGTGCAGAATTCAAAATTTTCCTTGAAAAAATAGTGGAAATCATCAGATAAAACAAACAAAAGTATTCTTAGCTCATTGTACAAGTATTCTATTAAGAATAGGGCAAATAGGGACGCCTGGGTGGCTCAGTTGGTTAAGCGGCTGCCTTCGGCTCAGGTCATGATCCCAGCGTCCTGGGATCAAGTCCCACATCGGGCTCCTTGCTTGACGGGGAGCCTGCTCCTCCCTCTGCCTCTGCCTGCCTCTCTGTCTGCCTGTGCTCTCTCTCTCTCTAAATAATAAATAAATAAAATCTTCTAAAAAAAAAAAGAATAGGGCAAATAAGTAAAAGACAGCTGATAGTGTACTTCAGGTAGAGAATAAAAATTTAATAGTAATATAAAATAAACATATAAAAATCAAGTATTTAGTTTTGGATGTTAGAAATAATATACATAATAAAATTAGAATAGTACTGATAGTGCTGCAAGATAAGATTTTACTGTTCAAATTACAGATTGTGCCAGTCACACTATGTACTCTGGGTTTCAAAAATTATGCTTTTATTACTAAAAACATCTGGACTTTAGATATCACTAATGAAAGCATGTAATACCTGGCATATTGCAATTGAACCTAAGTAACCATCATTTTAATGACCATAATGGAAATAAAAGAGGCAAACATCTCCTCTCTTTGGAATGCTAGTTACCCAAACTGTCACAGTGTCAAAATAAAAACAATTCCTTTTACTGTATTGCCTTGGAAGCATATACATGAGAGAAAATGGAAAAAAAGGGGGCAACTTTATGATATATGCAATGCCAATGTAAAAACCCATAAACTAATTTCTCAATATAATATTTCTGATTTTGGTCCTTAAGAAATAATCAAAGAACTTTTTAAGTACCAGGAAATATGATTTTGCTATTTTTCCATAATCAAATTTTTCAATGATCTCTAAGACTGACTTCTACAGCCTGTTCCACTGAGCTAGTTGAAGGAAACACACTGGTTGAAGAAGGATGGAGAATATAAACTTTAAGGCTAAAAATTCCATCTTCAAAATGTAAAGACGTAAATAGAGCCCTTAACAAGGTTATTTAATACCAAATTGCTGGCTATGAAAACATGTAGACAGAAAAAAAGGTCATGCTTAAATACTTAAATGAAAAACCATAGGCAAGCTTTTCATAACTTAAGTAATTCTCTCAACTTAAGGACATTTGCTCAAAGTAAGTTACCTTACTGCATTGGTAAATCTTTTTTAGAACCATTAAGTCCAGTTCTGGATCAATGTCTCTTATGCTTTGGCTGCATAATTTAATAAAGTATATATTCTGTAGGCGGTTACTATAGGACTCCATGAACAAAATAAAGTAGATAAAATACTAGACTCTTAATTGAAAAATGGCATGTTTCTCTATCTTTTTCATGCAATTAGCATGCCCATCTTAAATCTGATATTTGTAGAAAATTGCTACATTTCCCACTGCAGCTTGTTTTTCTGATGAGCCAAATATAAATGCTTTCATACAGTTGAGAATTAAGAAATGTTCTGATGATTATTCATCATTATCTGTGAAAAAGAAAAAAAATTAATTCATTTCATTGCAAATCAAGCTGTATCTACATAGTAAAAAACTAATTCTTTTTTATGCTAAAGGAAAAGAGCTTTAATGTAGTTTTAAGTGCAGTTTACATTTAATATCACTTAACATTATTTATTATCACATACTCAGTGTACAATATTCAAACAGTACAATGAAGAATAAAGTGGGAAACAAAAAGCCTATAAGCCAAAGACAGCCAATGTTAATAATTCTATGCAAATAACAAATTTTGAAAAGAGCTTCCAAAATCTAACTTTTTAAATTGTATATTTCCTCCTTAAAGCACATAATGGATATGGAAGAATAGATAAATAAGTGATAAAGCAAGATTATAAAATGTTACTGGCAGAATCTAGGTGCTGGGTATATGGGTGATAAATGTGAAATTATTTCAACTTTTACATGTAATGAAAATTTTATAATATGTTGAGAAAGAATAAATCATGGATATACACCATGTCCATTTCAGTGGCTGCATAGTATTTTTTTAATAGTAAGGCATAATTAAATTAACCATTTCTACTTATAACACGTTGGTTACTTCCAATTTTTTCTTATTAAAAAAATAGTTGAATGAATTAAACAGACTGCTTGGTTTAATCCTATATAGCAATCACTATCTTCCACACTCGAGCAAAAGTGATCTTTCATTAAAACCCAAGTGTCAATTCAAGTCACCGCACTACTAAAAACTCTCTACTATACCTCCCCAATAGCTCGGAATAGAACCCATATTCCTTATGTGGACTGCAAATCCCTTCATGATTTGACCTAAATATTTCCAGTCTTAGCTACTTTCATTACCCATCTTCTCCAACTGTCCCTAGAATATATGCTTTAGTAACACTGACTTGGTTATAGATCCCCTAATACATTTTGCATGCTTCTACGTTTAAGTAAATATACTGATTTTGAGATAAACTCCCATTCATCTTTCAAAATCTAACTCCGATGTCCTCACCTCTAGGAAGAATTACTTTAAATTTTTTAGTTCTTCCAATATTGTTGAATCATTACTCGATGGAACACGTATTTTATTGCTTCCAATGTTATACTTATCACTCTGTACTATAATTTACTTATTTTTTACAATTTCAAAATGTTTCAAATAGAAAGAACACTCATGTACCTAATACTTAGAATTAATAAAAGTTAATTTGGGGTCACAGTCATTTGGGTTATTAAGAAAACCACATTATGGACTGAAAGTACCCTTTTCCAATCTTATTGTCCTTTCTTCTTGCCCAAGGGCATTATCAATACCCTAAACTGATGTCTTTTCTTCTCAAGGTTTTTTACTTTTATTGCATATATGCACACCCAAATAATATTGCCTTTAAACATTATATAAATGGTACTCTGCCCTACTTATTCCAGTCATCATATTTGTGGGGCTTATCCATACTGACAGATGAAAATTTAGTTCATTTGTTTCACAATAGTTTATCTAAAATAAATGTGGAAGGAAGGTCTACAGGTGTGGACTGCCAAGACTGATATTCTATATGAGGACTTGGTGGCCTTTGCCACAGTTATAATCCTTTCCCTTGTGGAGGAAATTTTTTTAAGAATAATGTGAAATAACTTAAACATTTTGCTCATTCTACTTGACTTCTGACTCTGGATAATACTTAGCTATGGACTAAATGGCATTAATTTTTCTAATATCTGTGGTTGTAGATGCTTACCAAACCCATATACTAACAATATCAGGCAGCTAAAGAGAGAAGGCCATCTTTTGAGGACTCATCATTTTTAGTTAAATAAAATGGAAATGCATTTTAGATAATCTTCTTTTTAACTGATTTCTTAATGACACTGACCCCACTTTTGCGTGAACTGGATATAATTTACCTATCCTCTCCCTTCATTAATCTCACCCTCCTCTAAAACAGAATATCAAAGTGTATAAGTACCATATGCAGATCACATGGTTTAATTATTGTCTCCTAATGTGGCCTAAAAGAACAATCTGTAAGGCAACTAGATCTAGGGTCTAAGTATTTTCAATAAGAACGACTTTGAAATAGTTATTCTAAACCCAATCACTGTCCAACATTTCACTGTTTTAAGATTAATAATACAAAACAGCAATTTATTCATATAGTTTTATATACATTTTACAACCAGTTTAGTGAGCTTATATATTAGTATCTATAATTTTTACATATTAGTAAGTTGCAATATTTTAGGGGCTTCAGTAAGATATTTTTAAAAAGGTTTCTAAGGTAAGCATTTGACTAACTGCTTTGTACTTTTTCTAGGCTAAAGGAAATACTGATAGGCTTTATGATACAGAACTTCAGGATCTTCATTCCCTTTTCACTTGTGTGATATGCAATTTGTATGAAATTTTGATATTGCTTTTTTTTTCTTAGATTGAAGACTAACAGATACCCAATATTATATTAGTATCAAGTGTACAACATTCTGATTTGATATTTATATATACTACAAAATGGTCACCACAAGGTCTAGTTACTATCTGTCACTGTATAAAGCTGTTACAGTATTATTAACTATATTCCCTATGCTGTATATTATATCCCTTGTCTTCTTTTATAACTGAAGACTGTACCTCTTAATCTCTTCACTTATTCCATCCATCCCCCCCCATCTTCCCTCCTTGCTGGCAACCACTAGTTTGTTCTCTGTATCTACAAATTTGTTTCTGTTTTGTTTCATTTGTTTTTTGGGGTTCCACATGTAAGTAAAGTCATATGACATTTGAATTTCTCTGATTTATTTCATATAGCATAATACCCTCTAGGTCAATCCATGTTGTTGCAAATGGCAAGAATTCACTCTTTCTGTTGGCTAAGTAGTATTCCACTGTATATTTGCCACATCTTTATCCATTTATTTATCTATGGACATTTAGGTTGCTTCCATATTTTGGCTACTGTAAATATTACTGCAATGAAAATATGAGTACATATGTCTTTTTGAATTAGTGTTTTTTTTATTTTTAAGTAATCTCTACACCCGACATGGAGTTTGAACCCATAACCCAAAGATCAATAATCACATGTTCTACCAACTGAGTCAGCCGCTCCACTGATTTAGCATTTCCATTTTCTTTAGATAAATACCTAGAAATGGAATTGCTGGACTGTATGGTAGTTCAATTTTTAATATTTAGAGGGACCTCCATACTGTTTTCCATAATGGCTGTACCAATTTACATTTCCACCAAAAGTTCCCTTTTCTCTACCTCCTTGTCACTTGCTATTTCCTGTCTCTTTCATGATAGCCATTCTGACAGATTTAGGGTGGTATCTCTTCGTGGTTTTGACTTTTCCCTGATGGTGAGTGATGTGGAGCATCTTTACATGTGCCTGTTGGCTATCATATGTCTTCTTTGGAAAAGTGGCTATTCAGGTCCTCAGCTTTTAAAAATCAATTGTTTGGGGTTTTTTTTTTTTAGTATGGAGCTTTATGAGTTCTTTATATATTTCAAATGTTAATGCCTTATTGAATTGAATATGTCTTTTTAAAAAAATCTTCTTCCATTCAGGAGGTTGCCTTTTCATTTTGTTGATGGTTTCCTTTTCTGTGCAAAAGCTTTTTAGTTTGATGTGGTATCCCTTGTATATTTTTGCTTTTCTTGTCCTTGCCAGAGGAGACAGATCCAAAAAACTATTGCTAAGACCAATGTCAAAGAACTTACTGCCTATGTTTTATTCTCAAAGTTTTATGGCTTCAGATATGATTTTAAGTCTTTAATCCATTCTAAGTATATTTTTATGTATGGTTTAAGAAAATGGTCCAGTCTCATTCTTTTACATGTAGCTCTCCAGTTTTCCCAATACCACTTAGTGAAGATTCCCCGCAATTTCTTTCTTCCTTTGTTGTAGGTTAATTGAACATATAAGCAAAGAAGCATGGGTCTATTTCCAGGCTCTCTATTCTGTTCCATTGATAATATGTTTCTGTTTTTGTGCTAGTTTTTATTACTACAGCTCTGCAGGATAGTTTAAAATCAGGGAGTAAAAGAGATACCTCTTTTTCTTCTTTCCCAAGACTGCTTTGGCTATTCAAGGTCTTTTGTGATTGTATATAAATTTTTTGATAGGGATTGCACTGAATCTGTAGTTTCCTTTGGTAATACTGATATTTTAACATATTAATTCTTCCAACTGATTTTGAACAATGTATCTTTCCATTTATTTGTGTCATCTTCAATTTTTTTCAATCAATGTCTTTTTTTTTTTTTTTTTCAGAGTATAGGTCTTTCACCTCCTTAGTTAAATTTATTCCTAGGTATTTTACTCTTTTTTTTTTAAATTTTTATTTATTTATTTATTTGACAGAGAGAGATCACAAGTAGGCAGAGAGGCAGGCAGAGTGAGAGGAGGAAGCAGGCTCCCTGCAGAGCAGAGAGCCCGATGCGGGGCTCGATCCCAGGACTCTGAGATCATGACCTGAGCCGAAGGCAGCGGCTTAACCCACTGAGCCACCCAGGCGTCCCTATTTTACTCTTTTTGATGCAATTATAAATGGGATTGTTTTCTTAATTTCTCTTTCTGAAAGTCTGTTATTAATGCATAGAAACACAACATTTCTATTTCTTTCGTAAGTGTTTTATATATAAGTTTTCAGAGTACAGATCTTTTACCTCTTTGGTTAGGTGTATTCCTAGGTATCTTATGTTTTTTGGTGCAATTGTAAATGGGACTGATTCCTTGATTTCTCTCTCTGCTGCTTCATTAGTGGTATAGAGAAATGCAACAGATTTCTGTATGTTGATTTTGTATCCTGAGCTTTTATTGAATTCATGTATCAGTTCTAACAATTTTTTGGTGGAACCTTTTGGATTTTCTGTATAGAGTATCATGTCATTTGCAAATAGTGGAAGCTTGACTTCTTGCCAGTTTGGATACCTTTTATTTCTTTTGGTTGTCTGACTGCTGAGGCTAGGACTTCCAGTAATATTACTCAGCCATTAAAAAACAAAACAAAACTGAAATCCTGGCATTTGCAACAACGTGGATGGAGCTAGAGTATATTATGCTAAGTGAAATAAGTCAGAGAAAGACACACACCATATGATTTTACTCATCTGAGGAATTCAAGAAATGAAACAGATAAACATAGCAGGAGAAAAAGAGCCAAACCATAAAACAGACTCTTAACTATAGAGAACAAACTGAGGGTTGCTGGAGGGGAGGTAGGTGGCTGCATGGGATTAAATGGGTGATGAGTATTAAGGAACACACTTGTGATGAGCACTCCATGTTATATGTAAGTGATGAATCACTAAATTCTACTCCTGAAACTAACTGTATGTTCTTACTAGAATTTAAATAAAAACATGAAACTAAAAGAGAGAGAGAGAAACACAACAGATTTCTGTATATTGATTTTGTATTGTGCAACTTTCCTGAATTCATTTATTATTTCTAATAGTTCTGGGGCAGAGGCTTTAAAGTTCTCCCTATATAGTATCCTTTCATCTGGAAAAGTAACAGTTTTACTTCTTTCCAATTTGGATGCCTTTTATTTCCTTTTCTTGTCCAACTGCTGTGGTGAGGACTTCTAATACAATCTTGAATAAAAAAGCTAAAAGTGGGCATCCTTGTTTTTTTCCTCATCTTAGAGGAAAAGCTTTTAACTTTTTACCACTAAGTATTATGATGCTTATTGTGGGTTTATCATTTACAGCCTTTATTATATTGGGGTACCTTCCCTCTATATCCATTTTCTTGTGAGTTTATACTATAAATGGATACTGAACTTTATCAAATGTTTTTATTACATCTACTGAGATGATCACGCCTTTTATACTGTGTTTTGTTAGTGTGGTATATCACACTGATTGACTTGTGAATACTGCACATCCATCCCCAGAATAAATCCCACTTGATCATGGCGTATGATCCTTGTAATGTATTATTGAATTATTTTGCTAATATTTTGTTGAGGATTCACATCTATGTTCACCAGGGATACTGGCCATAACTTTTTTTTTTTTTTTTTTTTTTTGGTAGTGTCTTTTTCTAATTTCGGTCTCAGGGTAATACTGGCCTCATAAAAAGAGCTTGGAAGCATTCTTTTCTCTTCAATAATCTGCAATAGCTTAAGAATGATAGATACTTTTTAAAAATGTTTGGTAGAACTACCTGTGAATCTGTCTGGTCCTGGACTTTTATTTGTTGGGAGGTTTTGTTTTGTGTTTTGTTTTTACTCTTCAATTTCATTGCTTGTAACCAGTCTGTTCAAATTTTCTATTTCTTCCCAGTTTAGTATTAGAAGACCATTTGTTCTAGGAACCTATCCATTTCTTCTAGGTTTTCTATTTGTTGGTGTATAGCTGTTTGCAGTAGTCTTTTATGATCCTTTATATTTCTATGGTATTAGTTATAATTTCTCTTTCATTTCTGATTTTATTTGGGCCCTATCTCTTTTTTTCTTGATGAATTTTGCTAAAGATTTACCAATTTTATCTTTTCAAATAGCCAATTTTGAGTTTCATTAATCTTTTCCACTGTTTGTTTAGTCTCCATTTTATTTCCTCTGTGATCTTTATTATTTCTTTCCTCTACTAACTTTGGGCTTTGGTTCTTTTTCTAACTCCTTGAGGTGTAAGTTTAGACTATTTATTTAAGCTTTTTATTGTTTCTTGAAATGGGCATGTATTGCCATAACCTTCCTTCTTATAACTGCTTTTGCTGCATCCCATAGATTTTGGAGCATTGTGTTTTCATTTTCATTTGTCTCAAGGTATTTTCTGATTTCCTCTATCATTTGATCCATTGGTTGTTTAGTAGCATGTTGAAGTCTCCACATGTTTGTGTTTTTTTCCAGTTTCCTTCCTGTACTTGATTTCTAGTTTCATACCATTGTGGTCAGAAAAGATGTTTGATATGAGTTCAATCTTAAATGTATTGAGGCTTTTTTGTGGTCTAACATAGGATCTATTCTGGAGAACAATTCATGTGCATTTGAGAAGAATGTTCTGTTTTTGAATGGAATGTTCTGTACATTTCTATCAAGTCCATCTGGTCTAGTATGTTGTTCAACCACCAATATTTCCTTATTAATTTCCTGTCTGGATGATCTACCCATTGATTTAAGAGGGGTGTTAAAGTCCCTATATTATTGCATTACTGCCAATTTCTTCTTTTGCATGTTAATATTTGCTTCCTGTACTTATGTGCTACTATGCTAGGTGCATAAATATTTACAAGTGTTATATCTTCTTGTTGGACACCTTTAACATTATGTAGGGCCCTTCTTTGTCTTTTCTTATAGTCTTTGTTTCAAAGTCTATTTAATTTCTTAAGTTCTGCTACCCCAAATTTCTTGTCATTTCTATTTGCATGTAATAATTTTTTCTATCCCTTCACTTTCAGTCTGTGTGTATCTTAAGATCCGACGTCAGTCTCTGGTAGACAGCATACAGATGGGACTTTTTTTTTTTTTTTTAAGATTTTATTTATTTATTTATTTATTTGACAGACAAAGATCACAAGCAGGCAGAGAGGGAGGAAGGGAAGCAGGCTCCCTGCTGAGCAGAGAGCCGGATATGGGGCTCGATCCCAGAACCCTGGGATCATGACCTGAGCCGAAGGCAGAGGCTTTAACCCACTGAGCCACCCAGGTGCCCCGGGACTTTTTTTTAAATATACACTTAGTCACCCTCTATCTTTTGAGTGAAGCATTTAGTCTACTTACATTTAAAGCAATCATATACAGGTATATGTCATTTTGTTTTCTTGTTGTTTCTGTAGTTCTTCTCTGTTCCTTTCTTCTCTTGATCTCTTATGAGTTAATAATTTTCCTTAGAGTTAAATTTATCTCCTTTCCCTTTTTTTTTTTTGTATGTGTGTATGTATTACAGGTTTTTGGTTTGTGTTTACTGTGAAGTTCATATATAACAACTTACATATGTGCCACTCTATTTTAAAACTGGTGGGTATTTAATTTTGAATGCATTATAAAAGTACATTTTTGCTCCCTCCCACATTATGTTTAAGTTTTTGATGTCATATTTTATATCTTTTTGTTTAGTGCATCCCATAAGTAATTATTGTGAATTTAGTTGATTTTTATTACTTTTGTCTTTAAACCTCATGCTAGCTCTATAAATCATTGATTTATTACCTGTCCTATATGTTTGCCTCTACTGGTGTGATTTTTTTCTTTTATATAATTTCCTATCCCCAGTTAAGGCCTACCTTTTCTTTTCTGCTTAAAAAAGACCCTTTGATATTTCCTTGTAAAGCTGATTTAGTAGTGATGAATTCTTGTAACTTTTGCTTGTCTGGGAAACTGTGTGTCTTTCCTTCAATTCTGAATATTAACCTTGTCTGGGTGAATATTCTTGGTTGTTAGTTTTTTTCCTTTTAGCACCTTGAATATATCATGCAACTCTCTTCTGGCCTGCAGAATTTCTGATGAAAAATCAGCTGATAGTCTATGGGGATTCCCTTACATGTAACTGTTTTTCTCTTACTGCTTTAAAGATTTTCTTTATCTTTCATTTTTGACATTTTAATTATTATGTGTCTTAGTGTGGATCTCTTTGGGATCATCTTGTTTGGGACCCTCTGTGCTTACTGGATTTAGATGTGTTTCCTTTCCCCAGGCTAGGGATGTTTTTAGCTAGTCTTCCTTCCTTCCTTTTTTTAAAAGATTTTATTTTTTCATTTGTTAGAGAGAGAGTGTGAGTGCACAAGCAGGGGGAGTGGCAGAAAGAGGGAGAAGCAAACTCCCTGCTGAGCAAAGAGCCCGATACGGATCTTGGATCCAGGACCCTGAGATCGTGACCTGAACCAAAGGCAGATGTTAATCAACTGAGACACCCAGGCATCCCAGCTATTATTTCTTCAAATAAATTTTCTGACCCTTTCTCTATTCTACTTCTAAGTTCCTGTAATGCAAATGTTAGTATGCTTGCTGTTGTTGCCCAGGTCTCTTAAACTATCCTAATTTCCTTTTTCTTTCTGCTATTTAGTTTGGATGATTTCTAATATCCTGTCTTACAGTTCACTGATGTGTTCTGAGTATCATCTAATCTGCTACTTATTCTCTCAAGTGTGTTTTTCATTTCTGTGAACGTGTTCTTCCCTTCTGATTGCTTTCTTTTATTTTCTCTTTTTTGAAATTCTTATTGTGTTCAACCATTTTTCCCCTGAGTTCAGTCAGCATTTTTATGACTATTATGCTGTATTCTTTATCAGATAGACTGCTTATCTTCGTTTTCTTCAGTTCTTTTTTTCTGAGATTTTTGTCTTATTCTTTTATTGGGACATATTCCTCCATCTCCTATTTTGCCTAACTCCTGTATCTGTTTCTATGTATGAGGTGGTTCAGGCACATTTCTTGGTCTGAAAAAAGGCTTTATGTAGGAGATGTTTTATGTAGCCCAGAAGCACAACACAATCCACCCCCTACCTCTTGCCACCTGAACCAGGTGCTCCAAAGAGCACCTGTGTGGGCTGTATGTATCCTCCTGTTGTGGTGGAACTCTGATTGCTATGGATACACTGGTGGATGGTGGATCCACTGGTGGATACCCATAGCAGAGAGACCCAGCCAAGGTGCAGGGTTGCACAGAGCTCTGAGTGGTGCATGTCCCCTGGCATTAGCTGTCTACAGGAAGGATTCCATAATGGCTCCTGCCAGTACCAGGATCAGCAGGACAGAACATAGTAAAAATGGCTACTGCCAGTATCTCTGTCCCTGGGAAGAATCAAATAGTTGCTCCATGATGAGTAAGTGTTCTCCTTCACCTATGGCTTACGTGCTTTTTATGGTGTTTTGTGCTGGTTTCTGGGTTGAATGAGTCTACAGTCAAGACCTTTAAGTATGAGGATTCCTTTCTCTATAGATCTATGCTGATTTCCAAAGGCAGGTGTTTTAGGGACTTTTCTCTCCTCTGCAGGATCTAAGGGGTGGGTGCCTGATGTGGAGCTCAAATCAATCATTCGTCAGGAAAAAGTTCTTTACCTTTGAGATCCCTCCTGTCCATGAGTGCTGTTTCAGGGGTGTGGGTTTTTTTCTGTAGTGAGATTATATCTTGCCTCTTCTATCCATCTCAGTGCTGTGCCTTCCTGTGGAGGCTTCATTCATCCACTTTCTAGGACCCTTTCAGAAGGAATCATTCTATATGTAGTTGTGGATTTGTTTTGCATGTGGAAGGAGATGAGCTGAGGATCTTCCTATGCTGCCATGTCGAACCTTCTTCCAGTATCACTTCTTGAGGAGTGTATAAGTCTAGCCTGATTTTTGGTGCTTTGTAAGAGAGAGAGCCTTCTACATAGGCATGTATCCTTTTGAAGCCACTCAATTATCCAAAAAACATGTCAATTCCACCTTGTGCCTCAGCCAACTGTTCTCAGCTTAAGGAGGAATACCAAGGTTTTCCAAATATTTATCAAGCAAAATTTAACCCAAGCCCATTGCTGATTACTCACAGAAAGCACTATTGAAACAATACTTATGGAGAACTGCCCGAAGGATAAACAGTCTGAAACTGAATACAACTAGATTGGTATTCTTCTCAGATTAATTTAACTGGAGTCATTCTCTGACTTCATGCCATTAAATTATACTATGTCATATTATGAGAAAGAGGCCCATGAAATTTAAATACTGTAAAAATTACTGAAGATAATTTTTAGTTCACTATATAGCATTGTTTTATAAAACAGGGTCCAAAACCTCAATAAAATCAGAAATATTCAAGTTCCAGATAATGTTTAAATTTTATATATTAATTTTGAAAACAAAAATAGTATTTCAATATTTAAAGAAAAACCATCTGTTTTACAGTAGTAGTTCTCAACTGACAGATATTTTGAAAGGCTAAGACTTGAGTTTTTTACTAAGGTCTATGGACTTAGATTCCTGAAGTCCAAAAAATATCCTCTTTCGCGGTGCCTGGGTGGCTCAGTGGGTTAAAGCCTCTGCCTTCGGCTCAGGTCATGATCCAGGGTCCTGGGATCAAGCCCCGCATCAGGCTCTCTGTTCAGCAGGGAGCCTGCTTCCTCCTCTCTCTGCCTGCCTCTCTACCTAGTTGTGAGCTCTGTCAAATAAATAAATAAAATCTTTTTAAAAAATCCTCTTTAAAGGAATCCACAAGTTATTAAAATTTGAGGAATACTATATAATTGTACCCTCTTTTTAAGAATCATGGGGAAATTGTTCTTTTGTTTCAATACCAAAAATAGCTGTCTTCTGAATGATATGTCTTGTCTCAAGAACAGTGACTTATGTAATTAATTAGGTTTCTTGCTTTGCTAGGAAGATAAGCACCAAATTTATGACCTATTCTCACAAAATGTAGAGACCCTTTGAACATTAACTTTGTATTCTCACCTCATTCTTGGCTTAATAATCATAGCTTATGCTCATGTGCCTGATATGCTGACTTTCCCAAGCCTTTGTACTCTATATATTTTTAAGTGCAATGTTAAATTTTTTGACAAGATAGAATATAAATAAAATTTATAAAAATTTATATTGCTAAAAAAATTTTTTTTAAAAAGATTTTATTTGACAGAGAGAGCACAAGTAGGCAGAGAGGCAGGCAGAGAGAGAGGGGGAAGCAGACTCCCAGCTGAGCAATGAGCCTGATGCGGGGCTCGATCCCAGGACCCTGAGATCATGACCCGAGCCGAAGGCAGAGGCTTAACCCTCTGAGCCACCTAGGTGCCCCTATATTGCTAAAATTAAGCAACATTTAAAAAATCTCAAATCCTCAAGTCACTTTAGCATACTAATTGTATCTTTTTTTTTTTAAGATTTTATTTATTTATTAGTTAGAGAGAGAGAGAGAGCGAGCACAGGCAGACAGAGAGGCAGGCAGAGGCAGAGGGAGAAGCAGGCTCCCCGCTGAGCAAGGAGCCCGATGCAGGACTCGATCCCAGGACGCTGGGATCATGACCTGAGCTGAAGGCAGCCGCTTAACCAACTGAGCCACCCAGGCGTCCCCTAATTGTATCTTTAAAGTAATTTTGACAGATATTCTAGAACAGAATTCTTGTTCAAAATATTCAATCAGTTTACAAATCACTTTAAAAAATTAAGCTCATTACTTCATGGTGAGATACCTAAAAACTGTAATATCACAAATGTATCTTGATTCCCACTTCATTCACTAAGCTTGACTTCAAGAAACTTAAAAACTTTGTCCAAAAAAAAATCCTAAATGTGCCCAGAATAAAGACTCATACAAAGAAAGACTATCAAAAGAACCTGGTATATAAGCTGTCAGTGAAATTCTAAAAGTTCCAAGATATTTTGTGTAATGGAGAATCTTCACTAAATTTATATCTCTACTTTAAAGAAACTATTATTTATTTGGATATTAAGTTCTGACATTTCCAAGGTGATGTTATGGTTTTTCAACATTTCTTTAAAGGAAAACAGCTCCCTTAAGGATCAACAGATTAGTGGATATGGAAGAACATATCAGTAATCTAGAAGACAAGGAAATGGAAAGCACCCAAGCTGAATATCAAAAATAGAAAAAATTTTTTAAAAATGAGGATAGGTTTAGGCATCTCGTAGACAACATCAAGCAAACAAACATTCACATTATAGGGATCCCAGAAGAACAAGAAGAGAAAGGGGTAGAAAACTTACTTGAGGAAATAATAGCTAAAAACTTCCCTAACCTGGGAAAGGAAATAGACATTCAAGTCCAAGCACAGGGGGTTCCAAGGAGGTCCATACCAGGACACATAATAATTAAAATGTCAGAGGTTAAGAATGAAGAAAGACTTTTAATGGCAGCAAGAGAGAACAAAAAAACCTATGAGGAAAACCAATAAAGCTCTCAGCTAATTTATCAGTAGAAATTTTGCAAGCCAGAAGAAAGTAGAATATATTCAAAATGCTGAAAGGAAAAACCTAAAACAAAGAATACTCTACCTGGTAAATTATCCTTCACATTTGATGGAAAAATAGAGTTTCCTAGACAAAAAAAGATAAAGGAATTTATTACTATTAAATCAGCCTTATAAGAAATGTTAAAGGGAATTCTTTAAGTTTAAAAGAAATAGCTAAAATTAGACATAAGAAAATGATGAAGAGGATGTACAATGAATGTGACAACACATACGTTAAATGTGGAGGAGGGAGAAAAAAAGTTTTTAAGAATGTGTTTGAACTTAAATTATCATCAAATTAATATAGACTACTGTATACTTAGGATGTTATATATGATCCTCATGGTAACCACAAACTTAAAACCTATAATAGATACACAAATAAATAAAATAAAAAGCCAAACATAATACTATAGAAATTCATCAATCACAAAGAAAGATAGCAAGAGAAGAAGGGAACAGACAACTACAATAATTACCAGAAAACAGAATGGCAATAAGTACATACATATCAATTACTTTAAATGTAAATGGCTTAAATGGTCCAATCAAAAGATATAGGGGTGGTGGGATGGAGATGGATTAAGAAAAAGAAAACACACACAGCCCATCTATATGGTGCCTACAAAAGAGTCACCTCAGATCTAATGACACATATAAACTGAACGTGAAGGGATGGACAAATACTTACTGAGAAAATGGAAGCAAGGGAAGAAAAAGCCATGGCAGCAATGTTTTATATTAGACAAAATAGACTTTAAAACAAAGACTGCAAGGGTTTCTGGGTGGCTCAGTCAGTTAAGTGTCTGCCCTTGGTTCAGGGTCCTGGGATTGAGCCCTTTATCAGGCTCTCTGCTCACCAGGGAGCATGCTTCTCCTTCTCCTCCCCACTCGTGCTCTCTCTTGTTATCTCTCTCTCTCCCTAATAAATAAAAAAAATCATAAAAAAATAAAACAAAGACTGCAACAAGAGACAAAAAGAGCATTACATAATGATAAAGGGGTCAATCCAAAAAGAGGATATAAAAATAGTAAACTTCTATGTACCCAACACTGGAGCACCTTAAATACATAAAGCAAATATTAATGGACACAGAGAAACTGATGGTAATATAATAATAGTAAGGGACATTAACACTCCACTTATATCAATGGCTAGATCATCCAGGCAGGAAATCAAAAGGAAAGAGTATCTTTGAATGACACATTAAACCAGAAGGACATCATAGATAAACAGAACATTCCATACCAAAACAACAGAATACACATTCTTTTCAAGTGCACATGGAACATTCTCCAGAATACATCATGTTTGGCCACAAAACAACCCTTAGTAAATTTAAGAAAAATGAAATCATAACATGGATTTTTTTCTAACCACAACAATGTGAAACTAGAAATAAATCACAAGATAAAAATTGGAAAAAAAAACAAACACATGGAGACTAAACATCCAATGGGTTAACGAAATAAAGAAGAAACCAAAAAATACATGGAAACAAATGAAAATGAAAGCACAATGCTTCAAAATCTCTGGGACACAGCAAAAGCAGTTCTAAGATGGAAATAAAGTGATATAGGCCTATGTCAAGAAACAAGAAAAAGTTTAAATAAACAATCTAACCTTACACCTAAAGCAACCAGAAAAAGAACAAAGCCCAAGCTGAGTTAAAGGAAGGAATATAATAAATTCAGAGCAGGAAAAAATGAGACAGAGACTGAAAAAACAATAGAAAAAAAAATCAATGAAACCTAGAGCTGGTTCTTTCAAAAGATAAACAAAATTGATAAATCCTTAGCCAGACTCACAAGAAAAAAGAGAAAGGACCCCAATTAATAAAATCAAATGAGAGAGAAGTAACAACTGACAACACAGAAATGCAAAGGATTATAAGAGAATGCTATGAAAAATTATATGCTAACAAACTGGACAACTAGAAGAAATGGACATATTCCTAGAAACATACAATCTTCCAAAACTGAGTAAGGAAGAAATAGATAATCTGAACAGATTACTGGTAAATAAATTGAATTTATATTTAAAAAATAAAAGTCCAGGGCTGCCTGGGTGGCTCAGTCATTAAGCATTTGCCTTCGGCTCAGGTCATGATCCCAGAATCCTGGGATCGAGCCCCACATCTGGCTCCCTGCTCAGCGGTATGCCTGCTTCACCCTCTCCTACTTCCCCTGCTTGTGTTCCCTCTCTCACTGTGTCTCTCATGTAAAATAAATAAATAAAATATATATTTTTAAAAAATGTCCAGAACCAGATAGAGTCACAGGTGAATTCTACCAAACATTTAAAGAATTAAATACCTATTCTCTTCAAACTATTCCAAAAACAAAAGAAGAAGGAAAGGTTCCAAATACATCCTGTAAAGCTAGCATTTCCCTCACCCAAAACTAGATACCATAGATACCATAAAAAGAAAAAAACTACAGGCCAATATTCCTGACAAACATGCAAAATTCTCAGCCAACTGCAGTCAACAATACATTCAAAGGATCATCCATCACGATATTCCAAGGATGCAAGGACAGTTCAATATTCACAAATCAATCAATGTGACATACTGCATTAACAAAACAAAGGATAAAAATCACATGATCCTCAATAGATGCAGAAAAACCATTTTATAGAATTCACCATCCCTTCATGATAAAAACTCTCCACAAAATAGGATTAGAAGGAACATACCTCAACATAATAAAGACCATATATGAAAGCTCCATAGCTAACATCATACTCAATGGTGAAAAACTGAGAGCTTTTCCTTTAATATTAGGAACAAGACAAGTTATGCCCACTCTTTCCACTATCATTCAACACAACAGAAGTTCTAGCCACAACAATCAGATGATAAAAAGAAATAAGAGGCATCCAAATTGGTAAAGAAGTTAAACTGTCACTATTTGCAGATGACGTGATAGTATACAAAGAAAATCTGAAGGCTCCACCAAAAAGTACTAGACAAAATAAATAATTCAGTAAAGTCTCGGGATATAAAATTAATATCCAGAAATCAGTAGCATTTCTATATACTAATAATGATGTAGAAGAAAGAGAATTGAAGAAAATTACCCCATTTACAACTGCACTAAAAAGAATAAAATACCTAGGAATAAACCAATGTGGTGAAAGACCTGTTCTCTGAAAACTATAAAACACTGATGAAATAAACTGAAGATGACACAAACAAATGGAAAGATAGTCCATGTTCATGGAATAGAAGAATTAATATTGCCAAAATGTATTACCCAAAGCAATCTACAGATTCAGCACAATCCCTGACAAAATACCAAGAGTATTTTTCACAAAACTAGAATACTCATATTTGTATCAACTACAAAAGAACCCAAATAGCCAAAGCGATCTTAAGAAAAACAAAGCTGAAGGTATCATAATTCCAGATTTCAAGGTATACTACAAACCTGTAGTAATCAAAACTGTATGGCACTAGCATCAAAAAAAGACATATAAATCAATGGAAGAAAATAAAGAGCCCAGAAATAAACCTTTAATTATATGGTCAATTAATCTATGAGAATGGAGGCAAGAATATACAATGGGGAAAAGACAGTCTCTTCAAAAAATGCTGGTGGAAAAATGAGACAGCTACATGTAGAAGAATGAAACTGGACAATCTCCTAACACCAGACACAAAAATAAATTAAAGACCCTAATGCGAGACTGGAAACCATAAAAATCCTAGAAGAAAATTGCAATTTCCCTGACATCAGCCATAGAAACATTTTTCTAGATATGTCCCTTCAGGGAAGGGAAACAAAAGCAAAAGCAAACCATTGGAATTCCATCAAAATAGAAAGCTTCTGCACAGTAAAGGACACCATCAACAAAAGAAAAAAGCAACTTATTTAATGGGAGAGGATGTTTGCAAATGATATATGTGGTAGGGGTAAATACCCAAAATATACAAACAACTTAGAGAACCCCACACCAAAAAAACAAACACCCCAATAATCTGATTTAAAAATGGGCAGAGAATATAAATAGACATTTTATCAAAGAAGACATATAGATAGCTGACAAGCACATGATAAGATGTTCAATATCACTAATCATTGGAGAAATGCAAATCCATAATGAGATATTACCTTACATAAGTGAGAATGGCTAATATCAAAAAGACAAGAAATAACAAGTACTGGTGAGGATATAGAGAAAAAGGAACCCTCACACACTGCTGGTACAAAGTAAATTGGCACAGCCATTGTGGAAAATAGTAATGGAAGCTCCTCAAAAACTTACAAATAGAAATACCATTTGAAAGAACAATTCCACTACTGGGTATTTACCCAACAAAAATGAAGACACAAATTCAAAAAGATATATGCATCCCTATGTTTATTGCAGCGTTAACAATAGCCAAGATATGGAAGCAACCTAAATGTTCATCAACATATGAATGGATATGATGTTGTATGTGTGTGGAATATCACACAGCCATAAAAAAGGATGAGAGTGTGTCCTTTGTGACAACATAAATGGAACCAGAGGTATTTTGCTAAGTAAACTAAGTCAGACTGAGAAAGAGGAACATCATATTTCACTCATGTGTAGAATCTAAAAATAAATAAATAAATAAAGAGGAAAGGAAACAAAAAGCAGAATCAGACTTACAAATACAGAAAACAAACTAACAGTTGCCAGAGACAAGGTTGAGAGAACAGGCAAAATGGGTGAAGAGGAGTTGGGGATACAGGCTACCAGTTATGGAATTATCAAATCATGGGAAGAAAAGGCATAGTATAAGGAATATAATTAATGATGTAATAGTATTGTATGGTGACAGATGGTAGCTATATTTGTGGTGAGCATAGCACAACATATAAACTTGTCAAGTCAGTATGCTGTACAACTGAAGTTAATATAAAATTGTGTGTCAACTTAAGTCAAATAAAAAAATTAAAAAGAAAAGAAAGGAGCTCCTTTAAGTTTCTTTTGCTAGATTTCATAGCACTACCATACATATGAAACATTATTCTGTTTTTGCCTATTTGTGATCATCTTAATTATTAAATGGGCTAAAGCAAACCATAATTAATAACATATGCAGTACTAATTACTGGCATATATTCAATCCATTACTTGTTGCTAATGACCCTAACATTTTCTTGATAGTTATTTTGTTAAGGCAAGAATACTAATGAAGATGCAGTGGTTTTTGAATCTATAAGGTAAGAGTACTCACTGTACCTGATGATTTTCTGGTTTTAACTTAACAATAACTATTAGAGTTTTTAGAATATTTTTACTTATATTTAACCAATTCAAAAACCTTTTTTTTTTGGCTGAGCTTTATGGTCAATATAAATAAGTATATAACCTAACTAAGTAAAGTTGCTCCTAAAATAAAAGACATTCTTGAATTTGATTTTAGGAAACCTGATTTTTCATGAGTCAAAATATCAAATATTTTTATTAAAAGCCTGACTCGAAATACCTGAACGGAGTATTAATGCTCCACTTGTACGAACGCTAAATCCAGGTATTCACCATCTTGTGCCCAAAGGCACCTACAGCTTCAAAACAGATCTTATTTGCAATTTTAGTACCCTCCAAGTTATCCAGAATACTATTATACTATATACTATATACTATTATACTATATTATTTATAAAACATCTCCTTCATTCTGTCAGTTCTTTCACTTCACGAATCTTCAATGATTTCCTCTATATACATATTTTAAACACTTCACAATATCTAATCACAAAGACTAATTTTCTAATTTAAATTCCAGTTAGTTAACATACAGTGTAACATTAGTTTCAGGTGCACAATGCAGTGATTCAACACTTCCATACAATGAAGACTATTTTTAATAAGAAGCTTCCAATATTAACTCTAATATACATTAATTTTCACTGTTTTCTGACAAGTTATGGCTCTACATTTCTTTCCATTTTTTTACAATACAAGCTTCTCTTGTCTAATTCCTATTGCACTGAAAAGTATTTTAGAATATGCATTTTTATACATAGTTTGACACTTTCATATACTTATGTCTCATCTTCCAAATTCAACATGTAAGCAAAGACTACGTCTTTTAATGTCCACAGTAAGAAAGTACTAGGCTACAAAAGCACTTGATAAGTACTTTCAAAACAGTTCATAGTACATTGAAATAGTGATCATCCTTTTATAGCAGTGGAAACTGAAACTCAAATCACTTAATGTCACATTACTAGCTTGTCAGAGTCAGGACTATACCACTGGTCTGGTACCATGTTTACTGCTCTTGACTAAATTTAAGGGGAAACACCATTTCTAACTTTAATAATTTTCAGTAACGTTCTAATATTTTTAAGTGATTCTGTAGGTAAATATTTTCCAAATATAAAAATGGTTTACATCCAAATAACTATAAATGAATTCAATTTACTGTGAATGGAAGAGATTATATTTGGTATTACTTAGGAGAAATTGTACATATTGCTGAAGCATGTATGTCTAAAAGTTTACTTCTACATCATTGGTAAGAGAGTATTCTAATTTCTAGAGCTGTCCAATAAGGAGTCTTTAAAAAAAAAATCTCATTCAAATATTACTTATAAATTAAGTAAAATAAGAACTTAAAGGACTTAAGTCAATAAAAATGATAGAATCAGTTAACATATATGACATGGTTAATTTTATAATTGCTCATAAGTACTAAAATATGATTCCAATATAGATTTCACCAAAATGCATGTGATAAAAAGCTCAGCAATTTACATTTGTCATCCTGTTTTTTGCACATTTACTTAAGATATAAAGACAGGAAATCTTACCTTCTTGATAGGCTCCATCTGCCATGACTAAATGAAGAATCTTGGCATAGAGATGTTCATGTTCATTTCCTAAAATATCCTGAACTATTGTTGAACAAATCTCAATATTTTCATCTTCATCTTCATGAACAGCCTATACCAAATTTATAAATATAAAAATATATGAGTATTAACATTCTCTAGAGACTTTATTATATATAATAAATCCAATGACCTATAAAAATCACTGACATTTCACTAATAATTCAAAAAGAGCATATTTCAAAATTAATTTTTTAAAAAATATTTTATTTATTTATTTATTTGTGAGAGAGAGGGAGAGAGAGCGCGAGCACAGGCAGACAGAGTGGCAGGCAGAGGCAGAGGGAGAAGCAGGCTCCCTGCCAAGCAAGGAGCCCGATGTGGGACTCGATCCCAGGATGCTGGGTTCATGACCTGAGCCGAAGGCAGCTGCTTAACCAACTGAGCCACCCAGGTGTCCCTCAAAATTAATTTTTTTAAAAGTAGGCTTCACATCCAAGGTGGGGCTTGGACTCATGACCCCAAGATCAAGAATTAGATGCTCTACCTACTTAGCCAGGCAGGTGACCCAAATGTAAATGTTTTTTATTTTTATTTTTATTTTTATTTTTTTTAAAGATTTTATTTATTTATTTGACAGACAGAGATCACAAGTAGGCAGAGAGGCAGAGAGAGAGAGGAGGAAGCAGGCTGACCGCAGAGCAGAGAGCCTGATGCGGGGCTCGTTCCCACGACCCTGGGATCAGGACCTGAGCCAAAGGCAGCGGCTTTAACCCACTGAGCCACCCAGGCGCCCCGTAAATGTTTTTTAATTGACATTTTACTTACTTTTATTTTCTCATAAACCTCAAAGAATTTTTCAAAGCCTATTTCCTGCTCCAGGTGAAGTCTCAGTTCTTCTAAATGGTTAAAGACACTATCGTATTCACATTCACTAGTAATTTCACCATCACTGTTATCTAAAAACCAGAAATTAAAAGAAGATATTTTATGACTAAAAAGAATAAATAAAATCTTTAAAAAAAATTAAAAATTTTTAAATTTAAAAAATTTAAAAAAATTTAAAAAATGTCTTAACAAGACTGTTACTTTGGGAATCTTTTCTTTTATAGACATAAACAGTAAACCAGATTAAAAACATTCTAACAGAGTAAAAAATGAAAAAAGCATACCCATATGTTCCGTGCTGCAGCAAACCAACCATAACTGTTTTTAAAAATTTGACATTAAACATGAGCTAAAACATGAAAAAGCATGCAGGAGGCAGGTGACTAATGCTCCATATCATATAACTTCAGTAAAGCATTTAGAAAGTATTACAAATGCTATATATGTTTTATGTCATGTACATGTCCAAGCACTTTATGTTATCTTTAGTACTAGAAAAATAAGTCAAGAAAGATAAGAAAACAATAAAAATGTTTCAAAAGCATTTCCAAAATTTAATGGGAAAGAAATGGAACAAATGTATATGGGCATTTGTGTAAAAAGAAAAAGAATGAATAAAAGTCAGAGACAAGAGGATACTTCAGTTTTATTTAAATTAGAAAACTTCATATCAGGTACCAGAAAAATACACTGTAATTGAAATATGTGTATATACTGAAAGAAAAAAAAGCCCCACGATCATCACCATGTACCTGAGTGCCATTCTTCATTTAGGGCACTTTCACTGCTGGGATTGTCATCCTCATCTACCAGATCTGTCCCATTTGCAGTCTGTTCTATGTCACTGTTCTTTAAGACTGATTCTTCCTCTTCACTGTATTCTTCACCAGGTTGTTCCCTAAGTAACTGTTCCATAGAGGCCTGAAGCTCTTGTAAATCTGTGTCAGTTTCTTCAAAAACACTGAAATTTTAAAAAATTAAACTAAACATTACCAAAATGTCACCTTATTTTGAAATATTACTTCAATATACAAGCACTCCTTTTTGCTTAAAAGTACTAATAGTGGATAAAAAGAAATCTGAAAAAACCTACATAGTAGTTTTTAACAAAGTAACTGAAGATTAATATAATTATAAATATAGCACATGACACATATTCTGGAATACATAAGCTGGAAGATGAACTTGTTCAAAATGATCTTGATCTGCCAAAGGAGAATAACATAACTATCAATATTACTCATTGCTTAAATTTTGAAAGAAGGTTGCAGAATTTTAAGAGGCTAGACTAAAAAGAGTTTTTTACATGCTTTCTAAAAAAATATTGAATATTCAAATATTTTTCTTCTATGTAATTTTGAACATTTAGTAAAATCTTTGTGTGGATGTATAATAGTAGTATACTATATGAAAGGCTTTCCATATAAACAGTCATTAGACACTTGAACTTTCAGAAATGGAAATACTTATGGAATTATATGTTCAGGTGAATAGGATGACCTAGTAAATAAAATAGTCATCAGAAATCTTATCTTTAGATGCTTATTCTTGAAAACATTTCTAAAATACATAACGAATGGACCTTACTGAATAATTAGAATATACTAACCATAATAATCTTCACAGGATTATCTTGTTTCCAAGGCATTGCTCAGGATATTAATTTTATTTTCAAGGGATTACAGATGCTGGAATTAATTTACGTAAATAATACCCTTGATTTATATAGTGCTTTAGTTTATTAGGCAGTTTTAGCCTATTACTAAAATTTTATCTACACTTAAGTCATAACTTATTTTAGAGACACGGACACAGAATTAAAGTGTTTAAATTATTTGCTCAAGGTTACACAATCAATAAATAGCACATAAAGATTGAAATCCAGGTCTTCTCATCACTTCTACAATACCTTAAGAATGTACTCATCAACTTTATTTCTCTTAATTTGCCTCTTTCTACTAAAGTGGCATGCAAAGGGAAAAGTCTGTAGATTAAGAGTTAATTGAAATTTTAGATAAGTGAAGTCTTCTGAAAGAGATTATGTACCATGTTGAGGATTTCATCCACCAGAAAAGCGATGCTGAATAGAATACAAAAGCTGATTAAAGCCTTCAAGTTTAGATTCCAGTCAAATAAGTATTTACTGAAAACTAATATAGAAATGGTATTATACAAGATCTTAAATAAAATTTCCATTAATGGAAAAGAAAATACTCTTTTAAAGTAGAAATATCTTTATTTAGTATTTATGTGTACAAACTTCTACACTCTGACTTTGTAGCGAGTATAGAAAAGCAAAGCATCTAATTAGAAAGAGAGAATATGTCTAATCTTATGGATTACCCTATTAGTAACATTTATCTTTATATTTAATTATAAGACCAACATAATATACACATCTGCTATGTACCATTACAACAGTGATTAAATAATCTGCTGACAAAATCTTACTATGGCCAACCCAGAGGAATTAGTGCCCAGCACAGATGGTATTAAAGTAAATGGGGCTGCCAAGTCTGCCATTATAAGAAAAGTATAAAATTAACATCTTTCTTAAAAGATCTATTTTAAAATATGGCCTTGAATTCACATTTTAGTAGATTTTATTGTATGACCTTGAGTAAAGTTTGGACCAAAAAAAAAAAAAAAAAGAAAGAAAGAAAAGAAAAAGAAATAATCCCGAGGAAAACATCAAGGAAAATTTTGTGGTATGGACTAATTTACTTTAAAAAATAACTCGGTTTTCAAAATTTCAAGTTAATACTAAAAGCTTCTAAATTTAAATTTTAAAATAAAATTGTGTAATCAACTAGTAATTAAAAGAACACAAGCCACAAACAAGTTGCTGTGCAGTCAGATAAAAACTGATGACTTTATAAACACTTTGAGGAAAAACTGTACCTAGCACTCTGTCAACCACAAAGGTGCTGATATGTTGTCATGTTCTCCAAGAGGCTCAATAAAAACACATGAAGTGCTGATGACTACAGCTAAGCAGAAGAAAACAAGGATAAAAGGGTAACTTCCTGTAAAATCTGAGGACACTAGCAAAAATATAAAAAACGGTATGAGACATGAAAAAAAGGGGGATAAAACCTTTAATAGATACAGTTTGGTTAAAAATATAAGAAACAGGGACGCCTGGGTGGCTCAGTTGGTTAAGCGGCTGCCTTCGGCTCGGGTCATGATCCCAGCGTCCTGGGATCGAGTCCCACATCGGGCTCCTTGCTCGGCAGGGAGCCTGCTTCTCCCTCTGCCTCTGCCTACCACTCTGTCTGCCTGTGCTCGCTCCTGCGCTCTCTCTCTGACAAATAAATAAATTAAAAAAAAATCTTTTAAAAAAAAAAAGTAAGAAACAAGAGGCAAGGCTTAAGGAAAAAACAAACATAACACAAGAAAATAGTGCCAGATACAGTGGCTCTGGCTCAACTATTATAGGGGGAAAAAAATCATGAGACTGACATAGTTTTTTCCTGTTAAAAGACTTAAAATTTAGAAACTTAAGCTCAAAAAAATCAGAAAATAAATCATAAAAATCGCAATATCTTATGCCATATTTTCCTGTGATTTGAATACACTATATGTTCTCAAACACTTTATTTTCCCCACATATTGGGTAACATTGTCTGAGGGGATGAGAGGGCTTACTTGTCCTGTCCAAGGGGCTATCACTTTCTACAGTTCTCAGAAGGGTTGGTTAAATTAGATTCTAAATTCCCCATGAATCATGAAGAAAGGAATTTTGTGAAAGCAATTAAGTTACATGCAGAACACACATGTGTCCACACACATGCAAACAAAACATCTAGTCTACCTACTAACTTCCCACTGCCATGGTTTCGAAATCATACATAGCAAGAGAGAGATGTAGGGGCTTTCTGGTCTTTTCCCTGGGGAACTGTAGAATAGTTTGTATCTCACAATTTTCCATTGCAATCCCTGTATCATGTGGTGTTAAACTGTTAAACAGTCATTATTCTGCTAATATTCCTTCATTTAAGCAATATTTATTAAGCATGTACCATGTGCTAGATGCTCAGTGCGGAATATGACAGAAAGCACACTCAAATTCCTCAAGTGAGGGTCAGTCATTATATTACTTAGAGGCTAATATACATATCAAAACTTGTATGACTGTACTTTAAATATGTTGTAAAAAGATAAAGGAGTGGTGAAATATCAGTTACAGATAATTTTTTAAAACTGTCTAGGTGAGTTACATCTCCAAAGTTCACATAAACTCAGAAATTCTGTTAGTGCTAGTATTTATTAATGACATCAAGCTCACATGTCTTCAGAATCAGAAGGTCCTTCTTTAATATGCTCATCTTCAATTTCATCTATTTCAAGATTGTCTTGACATATATCTCCGACAGTGGGAACATCCATCAATGTTCTGAACAATTTTGAGAGATCTGGAAGTGAACATGTCCTCAACATCTAAAAACGTAAACAGATTTCTTAGTAGGAGTAAGATTATTAGAAAATAAAAATGAAATAAAAAAATTAGAAAGTTAGAGCTAATACTAAGTTTTTACTTTATACAATATATTTAGAGTTAGAAGTTCCAGAGGTGACTCATCCAAGATTAGAACCTAACTTTCTTGAATTTTAGGTCTGTAATTTTTCAGTGAGGAAAACTAAACCGGTGTGTTATGCTTGGGTTTCAAAATTCAAAGTACAGGGATTCACTTTAGTCACCATTTAAGGGCAGGGAGAAGTGTTTAGTTGGGGTATACCCAGGGAATGGAATTAGAAATCTGTCAGAAATCAGGCAGTGCCAGAAACTGCCAATTTGCTCCTTCTCACTCAAGACCCACACTGTCCCTCTTTCCTTGTATCTCTTTCTCTCACACTTTCCTATGGCCAATCTTCCCCATATATTTTTCCCAAATCCTGAACTGAGCTTGTCTGAAGCTTGGCAAAGCACTATCACGTATAACTGGTGGCCATTTATCCTAGGAGCTACTGGGTAGACAACAACAGTTAAATAAAAAACTTCATATTAGTGCAAAAAAAAAAAAAAGTCTAACATCACTTCTGTAAACAATGGACTGTAATTGGAGCCTTTCCCACAAGAAGGTAAGGCTGGAAAGACAGGTACTTTGATGTTTGTACTGAGAATAATTTATAGCAGCAGCTAAGAAGGAATTGACTTGAGAAAAAAAAACAACGTACAGTCAAGGTATCTAAAATCTGAATTTGTTTGGGTAAGGCCAGGAATAAAAGTAAGTGCCCCTGTCCACCGACCTATCAGCAATTAGAATGTGATGGATACATAGGATGATCAAACTAGTCTATATACATAAGTCTCAGAATTTGGTAAATAAACCCAAAGGAACCTATGAGATTTGAAATGTAACTCTTTAAGACCCTGGTAAAAATCCTATACCAGATTGGAGATTGTGAAGAAAACACACTGTTCAGCATATTAATGAAAATGTATATACTTGGCCAATTTAATTGGTACAATCTGTTTTTGAGAATAAAAGAGGATAGATTTCCACTATTTAAACATAATTTACATATTACAGCATAAGAAAAAGATGGTTATGAACTATGAGATGGGGAGATAGGTTGCTTGTTAAAACACTTGATGATGGTACTGAAAGTATATCTTTTGCTGAATCTCCCACTGTCAGCAGAATTTATGCTTGACTTGTTTATTATTTGAACAATGTATATTATAAACCAACAGTGTGCAAAATATGCATATGGTGACAGTTTCTCCAGATAGATGCTAATCAATAAAAATATAGAGCATATATGCATTATATACTTAAATTCAAGGGGACTCTATATAAAGATGCAACCTTTTTTAGGCTGAGATAAATTTTCATCCTGGCTAAAAAAAATTTTCAATTTTAATTTATTCCTTTCACTAATTATAATAGCTTTCCTAACCTAATGTAAAATAATACAGTAGAAAGAAATTTAAAGAGGTATGTAATTTGGCAATTTTCCTCTTGGCATGGAAATGGGTCCATGCACCCATCAGTCCAACAGCTATCTGTCCTATATTAAAAATGTTTCATGTGCACAGTATTCTTTGATAAATATTTTAGATGTTTTTGTTTTGGGTTAAGTTCTACTTTTTCTCAAAAATGAAGAGAACCACAGGTTGGAGGACAAGGGCTATTTCTGTTATTCCTGATAATGTTTAAGGCAAAAACAATAAAAATTTATTGTGGTGTGTGTAACATGTGGATGTAAAATGTAAGAGAACAATGCCAAACAATAGACTAGAGGGTGGAAATGGAAACACACTGTGAAAAGGTTCTTATGTCATATGTGAAGTGATATGATATTATTTGAAGGAAGACTGTAAAAAGCTAAAATTGCATCTTGAGAGCTGAAAATTCCAATTTAGTTTTTGAAAAGGTCTATACTGGCAAATAATAGAGATAAAACAAAATGTTAAAAATATTCAATCCAAAAGAAGGGAGAATAAAAGTAAAATAAGAACAGAAAAAGTGATGAGACAAATAGAAAACAAATAGCAAAATGGTAGATTTAAACTTAATCATACCAATAATATATCGAAACTTACACAAAAAGTAAATGGCCAAAAAAAAAAAGAAAAGTAAAGTAAATGGCCTAATCACTTTAAATAAAAGAGGTTGTCAGACTGACTAAAAAGCAAGAACTAACAATGTGAAAGCTACCAAAAATTAAAAAATGTACTTTACATAAAAGTCAGTGCGATTACAAGTTAGTGTGTGTGTGTGTGTGTGTGTGTGTGTGTGTGTGTGTGTGTATCCTTAACAAATAATAATCATCGAAAGCTAGAATGGCTATATTACAACCAGAAAAAATAGATTTTAGAACAGGTGATATGACCAAGAATAAGGAGAGTCATTTCATAACAATAAAGAAAGCAATTATCAATAAGATATAAAGATTATTAATTTGCATTTGATTGACTAGAAATTTAATACTCCTTTTCCGGTAACTAATAAGTAGAAAGAAAATTAGTAAGAACACAGAATATGAACAACACTATCAAACAAAAAGGGACCTTTCTTAATAATAACCTATCAATTCATCCAGAAGGTATAGTAATACTAAATTTTTATTCACTCAGTAACAAAGTTTCAAAATATATGGAACAAAAATTAACACAAATGAAAAGATAGATAATTATATAGTTTTTTCTCAAAAAATGATATAACTAGATAGACAAAAAAATAGTAAAGATAAAGAAGACTTGAAGAGCACTATCAACCAATTTGACTTAATCCTTGACATTTACAGAATATTTTACATGATGACAGAAGAATACACATTTTTTTAAAGATTTTATTTATTTATTTGACAGAGATCACAAGTAGGCAGAGAGGCAGGCAGACAGAGAGGAGGAAGCAGGCTCCCTGCTGAGCAGAGAGCCCGATGCGGGGCTTGATCCCAGGACCCTGGGATCATGACCTGAGCTGAAGGCAGAGGCTTTAACCCACTGAGCCACCCAGGCGCCCCAAGAATACACATTCTTTTAAAGAGATCTGTTAGAGTAATAGCCACCAGTAAAGGAGACTAAAGGGTGACTCATGAGTGCAGAGGAAAATATGATACAAAGAAAGCCAAGAGATAAAATGATTTTAAAAATAAAGTGTATATCAACTATGTTGGAAGAAGAAAAGTCAAGAAAGGTAAGAGAGAAAAAGGTAGTGGGGATTAGGCAATGTTCTAGTAATTGGTTTGACAAAAGCAGTTTTAATGGAGGAGTGGGCTAAAAGTCATGTTGGAATGTATTTGGAAGTGAATGGAAGTGGAGATTATAAATATACAACATATTCAAGATGCTTGGTTGTAAAAGGGAGCAGAGAAAGGGGTGGGGTGGTAGCTAGAGAAGGACATGTTCTCAACAGAAGTTTGCTAATTATGATGGGACTTATTAGAATATGTATGTTGAGGAAATGATCCATTATAGAGGAGAATGTTGATACAAGCTAGTGTGACCAAAGAAAAAGAAAAGGAGGGAATTCTTGAGAAAGTGAGAGAGGTTAGGATTCAAAGTACCAGGAGAATTCCCTTTAATAAAAAAGAGAAGACAAGTAGCATAACATTTTTAAAAAGAATTTTAACAAAAATCTTTGTAAGAGCTCAAATTACTACATTTAGTAAACAGATTATTTAAATGGTTATAAATAATTTCTACCTTTTCTTCATATTTCAAGGTCACCATTTTGGCCCAGTGATGAACTCTCATGACCTCAAAGCTTTTTTGCTTTTTTTTTTTTTTAAAGATTTTTATTTATTTATTTGACAGAGAGAGAGAGACAGAAAGAGAACACAAGCAGGGGGAGCAGCAGGCAGAGGAAGAGGGAGAAGCAGGCTCCCCACTGAGCAGAGAGCCCGATTCGGGACTCTATCCCAGGACCCTGGGACTCTATCCCAGGACCCTGGGATCATGACCTAAACAGAAGGCAGATGCTTAACCAACTGAGCCACCCAGGCTCCCCTCATGACCTCAAAGATTTAAGGGACAGACGGGGATGGTGTTCTGTCCTTGCCTTAAATAGCTATAAATTGCTTTGATTTTCTAAGTTTTTTTTTTTTTTTTTCCTTGCCCCTCTCCCTCAGAGGAGATCTGCTTTGTTGTGCTTACTTCCTAAGTAAGTACGACCGTAGAACTATAAAGGCTGAGCTAAGGTCATGATAAAATAATAAAATGTATTATGCAAGGAATGTATATGCAGATATGTTATTCAAAAGCTCCGGGCTAAAGACAGTTAACTATATACCTCTACTACAAAATAAAGTACATGAATTATAGGATAATCCTTGTCTGTAACATAAGTAGGCCTTATTCTCAAATTCTGAAGATCATAAATTTGTTTTCACAGTTCATTATCTTTGAAAGCTTGACTGCTTTTAGACAAGTGGGAGAATTCAGCAATTTCTCCATTTAAAATAAGCTTAAGAAAACACTCCAAAAAATAAAAACATATCCAATTTGAAAATTGAATTGAAAATCAAAATAACATATTTAAAAAGGATAAAAGAATTCAGGTAATTCATTCCCATGTAGGCTTACATACATGAAAAATGTCCAACCCCACTGGTAAACATAGAAACACAAACTTTTAAAAAAATATATCATTACTCACTCACTAAATATACAATTTTTAAGTGAATGATAACTGTGCTTTTTATTTTTTTTTAAAGATTTTATTTACTTATTTGACAGAGAGAGAGATCACAAGTAGGCAGAGAGGCAGGCAGAGAAAGAGAGGAGGAAGCAGGCTCCCTGAGCCGAAGGCAGAGGCTTTAACCCACTGAGCCACTCAGGCGCCCCAGTGCTTTTTAGAGTACAGACTCTTACATACTACTGAGGCATTATAAGCTATTTCTTAGAGGCAAATCAGGCAATATCCAATATAACTTTTGAACTCCACTTACAGAAATTTATTTTATGAAAATAACTGTGGCTTTTGTCAAAGATACAGGTGTAGGTGGTTACTATAAGAAAAACTGAAACCTAAAGGCCCAACAATAAAACAGATTAGTCAAAAAAATTACATATAGCATAGTAGCTTAATGGAATTTGTGATTCTAGATGATATGAGATTATGTGATGATATGACAAAATGCTATTTTTATAATAATTTGTGATATTAACATTTATAAAAATTTTATAGTAAATATTAACAGAAAAGCAGGTTATAAAAATATGCATAATATTCTATTTTTACAAAAAGTTTTATATATGTAATATTTGCATATATAAAATCTAACAAAATAAGTGATTTCTTTATATCTTTAAATTTTCTGTAGAGATAATATTGTAATTTCTTTTTTTTTTTAAGATTTTTATTTATTTATTTGTCAGATAGAGAGAGAGTACAGGAGCGAGCACAGGCAGACAGAGAGGCAGGCAGAGGTAGAGGGAGAAGCAGGCTCCCTGCTGAGAAAGGAGCCCGATGTGGGACTCGATCCCAGGACGCTGGGATCATGACCTGAGCTGAAGGCAGCCGCTTAACCAACTGAGCCACCCAGGCATCCCAATATTGTAATTTCTTAACAAGAAAAAACTGGTTACATATTTTCAAAAATACTAAGTGAAAAAAGATAAGATGTTTGAAATTTTTTTGCCAGAAAGTGCACATGAATATCTATTACCCTTTCTATATGCAAATTAGGCAAACACATTTCTGTCCCCTTAAAATATATTGCTTTAGTCTTATACAAAAAAACGGAAGTTGGATTGAGTAGTGAGGAAGGGAAATGGTGTAAGAGGGATCTTTTACTTAAATAAAAGTAGACCCTATAAAAAGAATCCTGAACAAGGAGCCAATGAAATTGTTTTTGTTCTAATGGTACTCTCAATGTACTCAATTGTACTCTCAATGGCAATTTCTTTTCAGAATCCCAGAGAAGATGATAGAGGTTTTTTGTTCTTTTTGTTTATGTGTGTGTGTAAGAGTTTAAAACTCAATATTATGGTTTATTAAAGAAAAACAATAAATAAGAAATGTTACTAAAACAGGTATTTCCATTGGAGGTGCATACTTGCCTTTGGGTTGTTTGCATCAAATAGACCAGTTGAAAGTCCAATCAGCAAGGAACTCTGTTTTTTATTTTTTGGTGGTGAATCAGAGCGAGATCGAAGTGGAAAGGATTCTTCTGGTGAACACAGAACTGACTGAATTTGAGAGCCTACGTTCAAGTGTTTTGAAAGAACCACTCTATGGAAAAATGGCTCTGGTTGCACAGATTTATCTACAACACATTTAGGGTGCTGAGAATCACCTACTTCAGGTCCTGTGGTATAAAGGAAAGATTTTGTGATAAGTCTATACAGTACATAAGCTCTATGTGATACTGAAAAAAGCACAGTATTTAACATGAGGCTTACTTGTATCTACTTCACTAAGGTGGTCCACATTCCTTGGGATTTCATCTTCAGAAACTTCATTTTGCTGAACAGTGATCCTATCTTCCATCCTGCCCAGAAGGATACATAAGTAGAGATACAATTTACTAGAAATAAAAGCCCTCTTAAATTAAAAAAAAAAAAGGAGCACAAGTTCACTAGCATGCTGTGGTCCCTCTTCCAAATATTTTCCTCACTTATGTGTGTGGATATGTATATATTTTTTCTCTCTCATAAGTACATTGTATTTTTTACCCTGTTAAAACCTTCACCAATCATAATCACTAATCAGTCGCAAAAACCAGCCTCACCACTTCTTATAACTATGGTTCCCAAAATGTGTTCCCTAGACATTAGGAACACACAGAAGCTTGTTCAAAATGCAAATATTCAGGGCCTACCCGGACCTATCAATCAGAAACTTTGGGGGATAAAGCCCAGCAATTTATTTTAATAAATACCAGAGTAATTCTAATCTTTGCTAATATTTGAGAACCACTACTTTAAGCAATCAAAATGCCCCTTAATAGCAGAGAATATAAAACTGTAAATACTAATACTATAAAATATTATGCAGCTGTTAAAAAAATGAAACAGAAATCTATGTGAAATACTGTGGAATGACAGTCTAGAAATAAATTAAATGTAAATAAATATATCTAATATATATTATATAAATAATATATTTAAGTAAACAAAGTAGAAACATAGATATTTATATATTTATTTAATATGTTTACAACTTATTTATAATATAAATAAAATATGTTTTATAAGATAAATAAAATTAATAAAATAAATTAATAAATTCATAAATAAAATAAAATAAAATATTTTATTAAGTAAGCAAAGTAATCTACAGATCAATTTGTATTAAGTGATGTTAGGTTTCAAAAAATGGTATGTAGCACAGTATAAAATATAAAATGATAAGCACCAAAAATTTTTAACACTCAAAGAGAGTGAATTAATTGAGGAAAAAAAGTAAAGAAGAACTGACAGTTTTTATTTCAATAAAGCTGGAATTAAATTCATGTATTATATATATATTTTTAAACAAAAATTTAAAGACTGGAAGAATACAGTCCAAAGATTTCAAACAAACACAGAAAAAGATGCTCAACATCACTAATCATCAGAGAAATACAAATCAAAACCAAGTAAGATATCATCTCATATTTGTTAGAATGGCTATTACCAAAAAGACAAGAGGTAAGTGTTGATGAGACTGTGGTCAAAACGGGAATCCTTGGGAGGCCTGGGTGGTTCAGTTGGCCAAGCATCTGTCTGCCTTTCACTTAGGTCATGATCCCAGGGTCATGGAATGGAGCCCTACATCAGGCTCCTTGCTCAGCAGGGAGTCTGCTTCTCCTTCTCCCTGACACTGCCCCTGCTTGTGCTCTCTCTCTCTCCCTGACAAATAAATAAATAAATCTTAAAAAGAAAAAAAAAAAAAAAGAAAAGAATCCTTATGCATTGCTGGTGAGGATGTAAATGGTGTGGCCACTATAAAAAACAGTAGTTTCCTCTAGAAATTAAAAATAGAAATATCATACAATCCAGTAATTCCATTACTGGGTATTTATCCAGAGAAAACAGAAACATTAATTTGAAAAAATCTCTGTATCCCTGTTTATTACAGCATTATTAACAATAGCCAAGATTTGAAAGCAACCCAAGTGTCCACTGACAGATGAATACACACACACACAAATGGAATATTATATAGCCATAACAAGGAATGAGATCTGGCCATCTGCAACAACACAGGAGGACATAGAGGGTATCATGCTCAGTGAAATAAGTCAAACAGAGAAAGACAAGAACCATATGATTTTACATATTATACGTGGGATCTAAAAACCAAATGAACAAATGAAGCAAACAAAAGCAGAAACAGAGCCATTAATATAGAGAAATAACTGGCAGATACCAGAAGGAAGGGGGGGTGAGAAGATGGGCACAGGGGTAGGGGTTAGTAAGAGATCCGTGGTTCCAGTTATGGAATGGGTAAGTCATGGGGATAAATGGAACACAGACATAGGGAATATAGTCAAGGGTATTGTAACAGTGTTGTATGGTGATAAATGATAGCTACACTGGTGATAACACAGTATAAAGTACAGAGCTGTCAGAAACTAATGTAACATTGTGTGTCAACTATACTGCAATAAAAACAATGACAAAAAAACAAAAAACAACAGCACCAGTAACTTATCTCTGCAAGTTTGGCTTAGAAGCAGTTTTTCTTTTCTTAATTCTTTTTAATGCTTCTCAAATTTAAATAATTTTTTACTTTTTCAGTTTTAAATTTTGAAAATTTTTCTATTTCTGGTTTTCAAAGTTTTTATTTCTAATCATACAAGTAACACTTTTCTTCACTGAAAATGTAATGTTCCTTGGTTCCTCAGAAAGTTAAACACAGAATTATCAGATGCTGCAGCAATTCGACTCCCAGCTATACACTCAAAAGAATATGGGTCTGCAAATAAAAGCCTGTACACAAATATTCATACAAGCATTTACAACAGCCAAAAGGTAGAAACAATCCTGGAAATGACCCACTGTCATATGCTGAACGCCCATCAACTCTTAGTTGCCCATACTGCCATCAGCTTGGTATACATCTTCCCATATTTTTCCTTGAATTTTAGAGAAATAGTGTTATTTTAATATGTGGAAATGCCTTTTTATTCAGTACTATTGTATTAATCATTTGATAATTGGGGCATATTTCCATACTGACACATGAAGCTACATTTTATTCTTTAAAGTGCCATCTACTGTCCACAGAGCAGGATACAGAAACTTCTTTATTTTTAGCAGTTTCCTTATTAATGATTATACTCTTTCAAATTACTTGTTACAATTCTCCTACAATAAACATTCTTGCATATGCCTCTTTGTGCCCATTGTAAGTAATCTTAGAATAGATACCAAAAAACAAAAGATGTATTATTACAGGATATGCACATTATTATTATTTTTAAAAAGATTTTATTTATTTGAAAGGGACCACAAGCAGGAGGAGTGTGAGAGGGAGAATCAAGAAAGGGAGAAGCTCCTCAGCAGGGAGCCTCAGGTGGAGCTCATCCCAGGAGGACCCCGGGATCATGACCTGAGCCAAAGGCAGACACTTAACCATTTAACCTTCTGAGCACAGAGGCACCCCATATATGCACATTTTAAAGTAACAAAATTAGCAAATGGATTTCAAAATTGGCTCTCACAATTCTTATGTGTGCTTGCAATGTATCAATAGCCCCAGGGCCCAACCACACACCAGCATTTGATGCTATTATTTGCCTTCCTCCAGGCTTCCTGTTATTTGTGAGGAAACGTTTACTGGCAAAACATCTGGACTCTTGGCCCACCTCTTATTTACTCCCCTTCTTTGAGGAAGAACAAGTATCTCACATTCATGCATTCATAGTTCTCCCCTGAGTAAAGTTAGCCAAAGAACTTAGGAATTTGATGTCTTTTTTCTCACTGTATTGACTCTTTATAATCCATAAGGTATCATATATGTGATTTCCTCCCTTGTTAACAGCTATATTCATATTCTTTCCACATTTTTCTCTTGGGCTTTGATCTTTTACTTCTTAATTTGCCAAGTTCTTTATGAAGTGTGGATATTAATTATTAGGGTGCATCCTTTCTATTGGTTGACCTTTACATCTTTAATAAATCGGATATTGTTTTGTTGAATGGCTTTAGAAATGGAACTTTTATTTTCAAATTGTGTTTAAGTGCTAGATATGCTATGTAGGATAGAGAAACACAGTATTTTTTAGCTATTTCCTAATTATTAGTGATTATTTAGACTATTTCAAATTATTTGCTATAAGCATTTTTTATAACAAGCATTTTGGCTTTTATTTTTTGTGCTCATGTCCAAGTCCAGCCCTCTTCCTGTTTTTATAGATAAAGTTGTATCAAAACAGTCACACTTATTTGTCTGTGTATCACCAACGGCTGCTTCTGCACTACTCAGGCAGAATTGAGTAGCTGTATCACAAACGAAATAGTCTACCTGACGCTGAAATTTTTACTACTTTGCTCTTACAGAAAAAGATTGATGGTCCCTGTTACAGACAATGGCAATGGAAGAAACTTCCAATTATTTTTTATAAAGGAACTGTAACAATGACAAAACCCAACAATAATTTCCTACAACCAAAAGGAACTGCAAATGACTCTTGCAAGTATTAATAAAAAAATTCTAAAATAAGTAATTACCTTAAAATAATCTGTCATGAACAAAAAGAATCTACTTAAGGTATGCAGGATGGTTTATGTTAAGTAATCCATTAATATAATTAATTATACAGTTGACTCTTGAACAGTGTGGAGGGATGGGGTGCTGGCTGAATCCCCTATGCAGTCAAAAATGTGTGTGTTAATTTTGACTCCCCCAAAACTTAACTACTAATAGACTACAGTTGACAAACACATATTTTGCATGCTATATGTATTACATGCTGTATTCTTTTTTTTTTTAAGAGATTTTATTTATTTATTTGACACAGAGAGAAAGAGATCACAAGTAGGCAGAGAGGCAGGCAGAGAGAGAGGGGGAAGCAGGCTCTCTGCTTAGCAGAGAGCCTGACATGGGGCCCAATCCCAGGACCCTGAGATCAGGACCTGAGCCAAAGGCAGAGGCTTAACCCACTGAGCCACCCAGGTGCCCCTATATGCTATAGTCTTAAAATACCTAACTTTTATTTTTGTCAGTATTCCAAGCTACACAGTTCCCCTGCCAGTTTTTTTTTTTTTCAAGTTGCCACAAACCTCCAAAAAATTTTCCAATATATTTATTGGAAAAAAAAATCCATGTGTAGGATGAGCTGCCATGCAGCTCAAAACTGTGTCATTCAAAAGTTAACTATACTAATAAAGAAAGGAAAACATATATATAAGCAGTTCCATAGAGAATGAAAACTATTTGACAAAATTCATTCCTAACTTAAAAAAAAATAAAAATATCAATAGAAACCTATCTCAGTTAAAAGGTACAGTCATGCCTAATGATGGTTAACAAAAGAATCATCTTCACTAAAGAACAACAAAGAGGTACTCCCTATTTCTAACATTTGACATTGTATAAAAGATATTAACCAAGGCAATTATAGAGAAAAAAACCAGTGTTAAAAAAATTGGAAAGACATAAAATCATCACTGTTTTCATATGATATGATTGTATATCTGAAAAAAGCAAAGGATTCAACTGAAAATCTATCTGAATAATAGTAGGTATAAATAAGATAGTGCGGTACAAAATCTATATTAAAAAAAATCTAATTATATGTTTAAATAAAGCTTAAATAAAAAAAAATCTAAGCTTTCATACACACAACCTTTTAGTTATAAGATCTCACAGAAGAGGGACCATTTATAACACCAAACAAAAGAATATTTCTATAAATAAGCTTACCAATAAAAGTATAAAGCCTAGATGAAGGAAACTATAAAAATACTCAAAACTTACTCAAAAGAAAGGCCTATCAGGTTCTTCGTGGATAGAAAGAATACGTCATGTTGATTTTCCCTATGTTAATCTATGAATTTAATATCTCAATAAAATACCAATTAATATTTTTCCTGGGGAAGGTAGGCAAAATTTAGTAAATTCTAAATTCAAAGGAAATATTACACAAGCAAAAGTAGCCAAGAAAACCAAAAAAGAAGAATGAAATTAAGAAAATTTAGTATATATTAAAAGTGACATTTTTAAATCTATGCAGGAAAGATGAACTTTTTAATAAATACAACTGGGCAACAGGGTAGCCATCTGAAGGAAAACTAAACCCCTACCCCAGAATAAATACCAAATAGATTAAAGATTTAAATGTAAAAAGTGCACACGTTGAAAGTAGAAAAAAGATTGAAAAATTCTTTGAGAATCTTGGAAAGAAACAAGTATCTCTAAATGATTATTAAAATCCAGGTAAACATGAAAATTTAAAAAAAAACTTTGGCATGTCAAGTATCTCTAATATTTAAAAAGTTCTTACTAATTTTTAAAATGGATCAAATATATATACAGAGAACTCACAGAAAAAGAAATACACATGAAACTTAAACACTTTGAAAAAATGTGCTCATTTTACCAATAATAAGAGATGGATAAAGTAAGAAACCAAACCAAGATACTATTTTTTAAAAAATCAGAGTGGCAAAAATAAAAAACTTTGACATAAGTTTGGTAAGGCTGGGGGAAATGAGAAGTTTCATACGTTCTTTCTGAGAATGTAAATTAGTACAACCCCTGGGAAGAACAATAACTGAATTACAAATGAAATTTATAAGAATGCAATTGACACAGGAAGTCTACTTCTATGCATTTATCATACAGATATATGTATATATCTGCAAAATGGCCTTATGTAAAAGGCTGTTATTCATTGAAACATCATTTGAAATATCAATTAATTTAAGATATCAATTAATGTAAAAGACTTGCTGAGTTGTGGTATATCCATACAGTGGAATACTAAGTAGCCATAAAATAAGAAAAAAAATATAAAAAATTCCTAGGTTACTGATTAAAAATCAAAAGGTGAGAATACCATATGTATTATACTAGTAACTTCATTTAAAAGGGAGAGAGACATTTTTGTTTTGTATAGATTAAAAATATCTGGAAGGAGTAGAAAATGGGAATCTGCTGAATGGGGACAGAGTTGGGAAAGAGATGTTTTATTCTGTATCTTTATATACTTGATTTCTGAACCACATGAATGTAATATCTTTCCAAAAATTAAATTGTTTTATAAGGCATTATAATAATAGGATATAGTACAGTATTAAGTTATTACAGTATTTTTTAAAAAAAGTATTACAAAAAGGGAGCCAGGTTTTGAAATGTAAGGGAAAAGAGGTAACATACTCAGTTTCCTTTGTTTCTTTTATCTCACTAATCCACACATCAATAATCGTGCATGGCAAGCTACCATCTTTATTTGCTCCACCTGATTCTTGTAGAACTTCTGTTTCTAAGCCATCAGCTTCTGAAAATCAAAAACATAACAATAAACATGTCAGCAAAATCCATCCATAGATATTTGAATAAATATTCTATAAATTATCATTACCTAGTTTTAGGCTAACATACTATTTATAACAAAAAATTAAATATTTATCTGTAGATCTTTAATCTTGTTAACTCTTTGGTTATTTTCTTGTTTTTTCTTCTTCTTTTTTTTTTCTTTCTTTGGTTATTTTCTGAAAGTAAATACTAACGAGAAAGGTTCTGTCTTCATTTGTTGACTTCTCTTCTTCCTCTTCAATTCAGATTATCGGTGCTTTGTTTTTTTAACATTTGTTTATTTATGTATTTGAAAGAAAGTGCGTGCAAGTGTTGAGCATGGGCGGGGAGGGGCAGAAGGAGAGTCTTAAGCAGACTCCCCACTGAGCAAGGCCTGATCTTAAGTCCCCCAAATCATGACCTGAGTCACAACTAAGAGTCAGACACCTACCCAACTGCACCATCCACATGCCCCACAATGCTCTTGTTTAAGCCACCATCACCCCCTCTTTTTTCCTGGAATCCACACAATCTTTCATTCTCTATTTTTAAAGTTTCCAATTAGCTTTTCCTATTTAGAAAGAGAATTGATATTGTACCAATCCTTAAAGTCTTTATCTGTTACTTATATGATTTCTTTTATTCACCTGTATAAAGAAAACATTTGGAAGAAAAAAATCTTTGTTATTATTTTTTTCTAAGATTTTATTTATTTATTTGACAGAGAGAGAGAGAGAGATCACAAGTAGGCAGAGAGCAGGTAGAGAGAGAGGTGGAAGCAGGCTCCCTGCTGAGCAGAGAGCTGGAAGCGGGGCTCCATCCCAGGACCCTGAGATCATGACCTGAGCTGAAGGCAAAGGCTTATTAACCCACTAAGCCACCCAGCTGCCCTCTTTCAGTTATTTTTTTGGTGAATAATTATTCATTAGCACCTTAAGCCATACCAATATGACTTATTCTACAAACTAGATTTTTTACTGTATTGCCCTCAAAATCTAAAATATTTACTATCTGGCTCTTTGTTAGGAGATTATTTGCTAACTTGTACTAGGCTGTATAGTCTCTACTATATGCCTAACAGGGTTGTTTGTTTATTTTTTTAAAGAAAAGGCATAAGGTACCTATTAGCTATAATTCTAATAAGTAAGACTATTTAAGTTATAATGATGAATTAAAGATAGTCACACATACAGCAAGGTCTCTGACATTTCTCTTATGTACAGGGGGCCTCTACGTCCCCTCTCCTGGAATTTGGGCTGGCATTGTGGTTGTCTTAACTGAGTACAGTTCAAGATTATGCCAGTTCCAGCTCTAGTCCTCAAGAAAACTGGCAGTTTCTACACTGGAATCTGGAAGCCTAAACCACCATGAAAGTTTATTCTGGAATGACCAATGGCAAGTTTCTGAGACTAAATAAGGAGAGGGAACCAGCTAAATAGGCTCTGCTGAGACACCATGCATGGAATGACATCTTCTTGCCCTTTCCAGAATAAGCCCAGGTGACATGAATACCAATGAGTGGTACTGATGCCTCATGGAGGAAAACTTTCCCAATTCCTAACCCACTAAAATGTGAGATAAAACAAGTTGTTTTAAGACACTAAGTTTTGGGAATAATTCGTTTTGCAGCAATAGATATTGAAACAGAATTTCCTATATGAAAATAGGGTGCTGACATAACTAAAGCTTAAAACATGTGCACTGGTTTTGGGACACGGCAGTGGGGAGAAGTTAAAAGTGCTTCAAGGAGACTGTTGATGAGAGATTAGCAGTGAAAAAAGTTTCTGGAGGCTAGAGAAAAGGAGATTCTTATTCTATAGTGCCAGAAAATATGGTGCCTGGAATAACAATGATGGAAAACATACCTAAGAGACTCAATGATCTAGCTAAGATGCTATCTAAGCAGAATGTTAAAAGTTCCAGCTAGCTTCTTTAGTAGCCTTTGATAAAGTTGGAGAGAGATCAATTGAAGAAAGAACTATATAGTTTATGAGGACAATTTAGAAGAGAACACAAGTTAATTCCTTCCAGGCAGTTTTCTTAAGGGAAAATATGGCCTTAAAACAAACACTGAACTCAGGGCAGATTTTACTGGTCAAAGATGAAGTCAAGAAAGGGAAGGAAGGAAGAAAGAAAGAAAAAAAGAAGAGTGGTTAAATGCAGCGAATGTAAGAAACATTCATACAAAGCCCACAAAATTAGGAAAATTCAACTTGCAAAAACTCCATCAGCTTGGATTGCAGAGGAAAGAAAGATGCAGTTTAGAAAGGCCCCGAGGGCACTATCTTTGGTGCAAAGGAAGCAAGCTGACATTGCAACTCCTGACTGGCATTGCAGAATTTCTATGGACCAGTGATTGATATGTGTCCCCCATTTTCCCTGTTTTTGTAAAGGAGTCTCTATTCCTGTTTCACTACTATATGTTAGATATATAGCAGGCAAGGGACTTATCTTTTTTACTTACAGGTCTTGAGATTAAGAGTAATTTTACTCAAAGAACTGTACCCAAGAAAATTCACCTCTACATGGGCCTGACTTGGATAAAAGCTTTAGGCATTCAACCCTTTTAATAAGAAGAGGCTTTGCGGAGCTTGGATGGCTCCTCAGTTAAGTGCCCAACTCTTGATTTTTGACTCAAGTCATGTGCCCGGCTCCGTGTTGAGTGTGAAGCCTGCTTGGGATTCTCTTTCTCTTTTCCTCTGCCTGGCTCCATGCTCATGCATGGTTCTCTCTCTCTCTCTTTCTCTCTCTCTCGAGATGAGGCTTTAAGAAGGGGTAAGTGCACTTTACACATGGAAGAAAATGTAAATATTTTTTTATTCAGTGGCAGACCATGGCAGATTACCAATGGCTACAATACAAATTCTTTAGCACTCGTAACTTGGATAGGTGGGTTCTGTTTTATCTCCTTTGAATTTAGGCTGGTTTTGATTGCTTTGACCAAGGAAATATGGCAGAAGTGATACTGTGCGAGTTGTGACTAGCTTTAAAAGTATAAGTAGCTTTTGCCTGGAATCTGTGAGCCCTGTCCACCATATAAGAAGTCAGTCTACCTTGCTGGAAAGAGTTATGGAAAGGTGTAGAGACTACATGAATAGTGAGAGGGGACCAGTTGAACACAGCCTTCAAGCTGCATCTGAAAAGACACCAATGAAACCATCTTGAACCCATCAGACCAGGTTGCTAGCTGAATATTACCAAGTGATCCCAGAGACAAAAGCACATGAATTATAAAAATTACATTAGCCAACCCTTGACTTAATTCCTGAAACACAAAATCAGGAGATATAATGAAAGTGTTGTTGTTTTAACACTAAGTTTTGGGGTGATTTATTATGCAGCATTAAAAAATCCAGACCAGTTATTAAACATAGAAAAACAACTAACCTAATTTGAGATGAATCACCCAAACATATACACATATTTTGATGATCTGTTTATAAAGTCCTGTTTATATAGAGAAATTAAAGTATTATCAAGTTAAATAGAGCTCATTTTGAGTTATTAAAATACCATCCACATTTCCTTCTGGCTTCAATAACGTCTGTGGAGATGCTTCATTAAACTCTGGACTGTTCGTTTCAACAGAAGAATTAACAGTAGCTGATGGATTCATTTCAAGTGAAATATACTTTACTTTTTCTTCTCCAGTAATTAAAGGTTTGTAATTCTCCCTTTCAGGAGAAGTCTCTGAAACAACAACAACAAAAAAGAATGATCATGCTACATTCTCAAAAATAACTTGAATTTTACCTATAATGGCATTTACAGCAAAATTCAGAAATTGCATTCTTAAAACAGGTAATTACTGAATAAGCTCTGTTATAATTATAAGTTGAAAAATGATTAAGGTATATGAGAGCTAAACTTCATTTTATTATTTTTTAAAATATTTTATTTGTTTATTTGTCAGAGAGAGAGAGCATAAGCAGAGGGAACAGCAGGCAGAGGGAGAGGCAGGCTCCCCACTGAGCAAGGGGCCCAATGCAGAACTTGATCCCAGAACCCTGGGATCACGACCCAAGACAAAGGCAGACACTGAACTGAGCCATCCAGGCATCCCCTAAATTTCATTTTAACTATACATAATGATATTTAGGATGATTAACATATGATTTACTTTCTTCTCCCTTTTGTTGAAACTAACACACGTGTCATAATGTATTTTAAATCATTAACTAACTGTTTTATTTGTTTTTGGAATTGCTAGTTACTTCTGATTGCTCGGAAACTCCCCATACTTTTAAAAAAGGATTTATTTATTTTAGAAGTTAGGGAGGGGCAGAGGGAAAGGGAGACTGAGAGAATCTCCAGCAGATTCCCTGCTGAACACAGAGCCCAATCCTATGACCCTGAGATCATGACCTGAGTTGAAATCAAGAGCTGGATGCTCAACCAACTGAGCTACCCAGTTCCCCTAAACTCCCTATACTTTTAACTGATGCCATGAGAGAATGGATTTACCTCAGAACAATTCATTGCAGTTATCTGTAAGACACACAGGTCACTCCCATTCATTCCTTGAAGACGTTACTTTCTAACTCCCAGTCAGAAAATCTGCCCAGCACTAATTCTGTTTTAACTAATTTAGTTGATTGCCAGATCTCCATTAATAATCCTTCCAGTCTCTGGGCCTCTCAATTCCTCTCCAGTGATTTTTATCTTCACCCTACCTCAATCACTCCAGTGGTAATATATCTTAGAGAGCTTGTCATTAACTAGAGCTCCTCAAAATCTTCAAAGCTAAATATTCCACCTTCTAATTTCTAACATCTTTTTTTCCACTTCTCTCCCTCTACTATCCCAACTTTAAGAAATGTGACCCCACCAGTACTGATAATGCCCTGATCCTACTATGTTTTCTCTCCACTATCATCCTCATTAAAATCCATCTAAAGTCCATCATTAAAAACTTTTTCGGGATGCCTGGGTGGCTCAGTTGGTTAAGCATCTACCTTCAGCTCAGGTCATGATCTCAGGGTACTGGGACTGAGCTCGGCATTGGACTCCTTGCTCAGTGGGGAGTCTGCTTCTACCTCTCCCTCTCCCTGCTGCTTCCCCTGCTTGTGTGTTCGCTCTCTTTCACTGACAAATAAATAAGTAAAATCTTAAAAAAAAAATCACTTTCTCAGATACATCTTTAACTCACTCTACCAACCTGGAGAAATCCCAACCCCTTTTAATTCAATTTTCTGTGTATTATATCTGCACACAGGTGGCTGAAATGGTTGGGGAAAAACAGTCTTCCTTACTGATCTCAATTTCAAATCATTATCACTGAAGCTAAGTGGGTGCTTTGTGCTGCTTGCAATCCTATCATAACAATAGGATGCCAGGAATTGTACCTAGTTCAGTAAACTTCCTTAGGAAAACAAGTTGTGTACAGGTATTTTTGAGCTATATTACCTCTTATTTCTTTCTAACCAATCAAGAACAAAACTATAGTGTTGCTCATGTTTTGAATTTCTTCCCTACACCAAGCCTCATCAACAAATTGTGACAGAGGTCTCATCTGTGTTTTTGCTCATTCACCTAAGTGTTCAGCTATAAAATCATGTGTATTAAAATCAGGAACAAGGATGCCAGTTAGCACCATTATTAAAGATTGCTTTAGAGTGTGTTATGAATGCAGTAAGAAGAAAAGAAATAATCAGAATAAATACTGGACTAAAAAAACACTAGTTCTTATCACTGATGATATAACCCTCACATCTGGAAGATCTAAGATCTCAGGGGGAAAAACTATATATTTAAAAAAATACTTCAGTGAGGTATCTGCATATAAAATTTTACATAGATACATAGAAAGAAAGAATAGCTTTGTTTTAACTAGAAATAATAATTTAGAGGGGAAACAGGAAAAATATATCATCCATTATAAAGACAAAAAATACACACATTGTGTAAGAATCAATTTACCAGTTTTCCAAGATGGTAGAGGACTAGCAGACCTTAGTTTTGTCTAGTCCCAGGAATTCAGCTAGATAGATATCAAAGCATTCTGAACACCTGTGAACTCAACCAGAGATGTAAAGAAAGAATTGCTGCAATTCTACAAATAGAAAAGCAATCCCTTTCTGCAAGGTGGGACGTGTGGAGAAGTGAATCTTAGGCAATATATGGGAAGTTAAAACATGGGGGGTAGACAGCCTCTGTAACTGGCTACTAGGAAGTGATTTATTTTATTTTACTTTTAATTTTGTTATCTAATTTCATTTTTAAAAATTTTATTTATTTATTTGACAGAGATAGAAAGCACAAGTAGGCAGAGCAGCAGGCAGAGAGAGAGGGAAAAGCAGCCTCCCCATCAAGCAGGAAGCACACTGTGGAGCTCCATTTCAGGACTCTGAGATCATGATCTGAGCTGAAGGCAGCCACTTAACTGACTGAGCCACCCAGCATCCCCCAGAAAGTGATTTAGCAGCAGAGCTCAAAATTGGAATTTTTAGAGGTCTGCTCTGGTGAGGAACATCCTTACTGAAAAGTGCTCAGGTGGTGAAGTGGCCAAAATCTTAGGTGGGACAGTGTGACTTCAGGACCCCCAGCGTCACAGAAAGAACGGAGATGCCTGAGTGCGGAAGAGTTCCCGGGTATCTGAAAGGGAAAGCCAGCTACAATCAATGAGTCCCAGAATGAGCTTTCAGCTTGGGGTTGCCATCAACATGAACTGCAGGGGCCCAAGAAGCTGTAGAACTGTGGTGAGACAACCCCCGCCCTTCCCCCTGTAGTGCATGGCTGTGTAGTACAGGAGTCTGCAGGGATTGGAGACTCAAAGTAGGGTCCCATGCCCGAGATAGAAATGCTTGGTCATGGGGTGCCTGGGTGGCTCAGTCTATTAAGCATCTGCCTTAGGCTCAGGTTGGGATCAAGTCCTACATGCGGCTCCTTGCTAGCAGGGAATCTGCCTCTCCCTCTGCCTGCCATTCTCCTTCTTGTGCTCTCTCTCTTTCTCTCTCTGACAAATAAATAAAATCTTTAAAAAATTTTTTTTTCAAAAGAAAGAAATGGACAGTCACAAGCTGGGTGAGCATGCAATGTGGATGGAAACCAGGGAAACAGGAGTAATGGACTGCTTTCCCCAAGGGCACACTGAGGAGTTGAGGGCGATAGCTTTGGGCCCTGGGGCTGGAGACTAGGAGACTGCCATTTTCATTCTCATCTTCTAAAGGGTGGGGTGGGGGGGGGGTGAGAGCCCTCAGGGAACAAAAGCCACAGAGAGCAATCCAGTGCAGCTTACTTGGCCTGGCCCCCCTAGCATGGGTGGTGCAACTCTGCCCAGGACAAAGAAACCTGAAAATCAGTACAACAGGCCCCTCCCCCAGAAGATCAGCAAGAACATCCAGCCAAGACCAAATTTACTGATCACACTGAACTGCAAAATTCCAGTGCAGGGTGAAATAATATATAGAAATCATGGTGTTTTTCTCAAGATTCCTTCTTATAAGTCTTCCAATTTTAATTTTTTTTTCTTTTTCATTTTCAATTAATTTTCTTATTTTATCAACTCATTTTTAAAGTCTTCTTAAAAAATTTCATGTTTACAGTTACATTCTATCCTTTTATTGTGTTTAATCTTATTATTGCATATATATGTTTTTCTTTCTTTACAATTTTGAGAAGCAGTCTCTTCTGACAAACAGATCAAAGCGCACCCAAAATATAGTGTATTGCACTGTTCTGCTCAACTGTTTATATTTGTTCCTTTTTTTTTCTTTTAATTTTGATTTTCATAGTTACATTCTATCCTTTCAGTGTATTTAATTTTATTTTTGTACCTATATAAGTTTCTCTTTCTTTACAATTTTGGGATTTAGTTTTCTAACAAACAGACCAAAATATAAAGAGCAGTGTATTACTCTGTTCTGTTCACCTGTCTGATTATATTCTCTCTCTCTTTTTTGGTTATAGGTCTCTTCTGATTTGTTTGGTGTATATTTCTCTGGGGTTGTTGTTGCCATTTTAGTATTTGGTTCTCTCATTCATCTATTCTTCTCTGCACAGAAGGACAAGATGGAAAAACTCACCTCAAAAAAAGAGAACAAGAGGCAGTACTGATTGCCAGTGCCCTAAATCAGTATGGATGTAAGTAAGATGTCAGAACTAAGGTTCAGAATAATGATTATAAAGATATTAGCTGGGCTTGAAAAAAGCACAGAAGACACTATAGAATCCCTTTCTGAAAATATAAAAGAACCAAGACCTAATTGGATCAAAATAAAAAAGGCTATTAATAAGATACAATCAAGAATGGAGTCTTTCTGTTAGGACAAATGAGGCAGAAGAGAGAATTAGTGACATAGAAGACCAAATGACTGAAAATAAAGAAGCTGAGAAAAAGAGAGATAAACAACCACTGGATCACGATGGGGAGAATTTGAGAGATAAGTGATAACATAAAGCAAAACAATATTAGAATAACTAGAATCCCAGGAGAAGAGGAAAAAGAGAGAAGGGAGCAGAAGGTATATCAGAGCAAATTATAGCAGAGAACTCCCCTAATCTAGGGAAGGAAATAAGCATTCAAGTCCACAAGGCACAGAGAACAACCCTCAAAATCAATAAAAATAGGTCAACACCTCGATATACAATAGTAAAGCTTGGAAAGCTCAGAAACAAAGAAAATGCTGAAAGCAGCTTGGGATAAGAGGCCCATAACCTACAAGGGTAGAAACATTAGATTGGTGGCAGACCTATCCACAGGGACTTGAAAGGTCAGAGAGGACTGGCATGATATATTCAGGGTGCTACAGGAGAAAAATATGCAGTCAAGAACACTTTACCCAGCACGGATGTCTTTCAAAATAGATGGAGATAAAAAGCTTCCAGGACAAACAAAAACTAAAAAATTTGTAGTCACTAAACCAGCTCTGCAAGAAATATGAAAAGGGATCCTTTAAGCAAAGAGAGAGCCCAAAAGTAACAGAGACCAGAAAGGAACAGAGACAATATACAGAAACAGTGACTTTATAGGTATTACAATTCATAGGTACCAAATTAGTATCTTTCAATAGTTACTCTGAATGTAAATGGGCTAAATGTCCCAGTCAAAAGACACAGGATGGGACGCCTGGGTGGCTCAGTTGGTTGAGTGGCTGCCTTCGGCTCAGGTCATGATCCCAGCGTCCTGGGATCGAGTCCCACATCGGGCTCCTTGCTCGGCAGTGAGCCTGCTTCTCCCTCTGCCTCTGCCTGCCACTCTGTCTGCCTGTGCTCGCTCCTGTGCTCTCTCTATCTGACAAATAAATAAATTAAAAAAAAAAAAAGACACAGGGTATCAGATTGGATAAAAAAAGCAAGACATCAATATACTGTCTTCACAAGACTCATTTTAGACCCAAAGACACCTCCAGATAGAGAGTGAGGGGGTAGAAAACTATTTATCATGCAAATGGGCAGCAAAAGAAATCTTTATATCAGACAAATTAGATTGTAAAGCAAAGACTATAATAAGAGATGAGGAAGGACACTGTATCATAATTAAAGGAAATCCAACAAGAAGTTCTAGAAGTTGTAAACATTTATGTCCTAACATTGAAGCAGCCAATTATATAATAGAATTAATAGCTAAATTAAAGAAACACATTAAAAATGATACAATAATAGTAAGGGACTTAAACACCCCACTTACTGCAATAGAGAGATCGTCTAAGCAGAAGATCAACAAGGAACCAAGGACTTTGAATGACACACTGGACCAGATGGACTTTACAGATATTCAGAGCATTCCATCCCAAAGCAACAGAATACACACTATTCTCTAGTGTATATGGAACATTCTCCAGAATAGATCACATACTGGGTCACAAAACAGGTCTCAACTGGTACCAAAAGACTGGGATCATTCCGTGCGTATTTTCAGACCACAATGATTTGAAACTTGAACTCAATCTCAAGAGGAAATTTGGAAAGAACTCAAATTTATGGATGTTAAAGACCATCCTAGGAATGAATCCGTCTGCCAGGAAATTAAAGAAATTTGAAAAATTCATGGAAATTAATGAAAATGAAAACACAGCTGTTCAAAACCTTTGGGATGCAGCAAAGGCCATCTGAAGAGGGAAGTATATAGCAATACAAGCCTTTCTCAGGAAACAAGAAAGGTCTGAAATACACAACCTAACCACACCTAAAGGACCTGGAGAAAGAACACCAAATGAAGTCTAAACACAGCAAGAGAAGAGAATTAATAAAGATTAGAGCAGAAATCAACAAAATAGAAACCAAAAGAACAGTAGACAGATCAACAAAACTAGGAGCTGGTTCTCTGAAAGAATAAGATTGATAAATCCCCGGCCAGATTAGTAAAAAAGAAAAGAGAAAGGGTCCAAATAAATAAAATCATGAATGAAAAAGGAGACATCACAACCGACACTGAAGAAATACAATTTATAAGAACATATTTTTTTTTAAAGATTTTACTTATTTATTTGACAGACAGAGATCACAAGTAGGCAGAGAGGCAGGCAGAGAGAGAGGGGGAAGCAGGCTCCCCGCTGAGCAGAGAGCTTGATGTGGGGCTCAATCCCAGGACCCTGGGATCATGACCTGAGCTGAAGGCAGAGGCTTAGCCCACTGAGCCACCCAGGAGCCCCAAGAACATATTTTTTTTGAAGATTTTATTTATGTATTTGTCAGAGAGAGAGAGAGAGAACACAGCAAGCAGAGAGGCAGGAAGAGGCAGAGAGAGAAGCAGGCTCCCTGATGAGCAAGGAGCCCAATGTGGGACTTGATGTCAGGGTGCTGGGATCATGACCTGACCTGAAGGTAGTGGCTTAACCGACTGAGCCACCCAGGTGTTCCGATTATAAAAACGTATTTTGAGCCAACTACATGCCAACAAATTAGGCAATATGGAAGAAATGGATGCATTCCTAGAAATGTATAAACTACCAAAAGAGAAACAGAAAGAAATAGAAAACTTGAACGGATCGATCAATAACAAGCAAGGAAATTGAAGCAGTAATAAAAAAAAAATCTCCCAACAGACAAGAGTCCAGGGCTGGATGGCTTCCCAGGGGAATTCAACCAGACATTTAAAAAAATCAATACCTATTCTTCTGAAGCTGTTACAAAAATCAGAAATGGAAGGAAAATTTCCAAACTCTTTCTATGAGGCCAGCATCACCTTAATCCCAAAACCAAAGACCCTACCAAAAAAGAGAATTACAGACCAGTATCTCTGATGAACATGGATAAAAAACTTGTTACCAAATACTAGAGAAGAGTATCCAACAGCATATTAAAAGGATTATTCACCATGACCAACTGACATTTATTCCTGGGATACCCTATTCACAAATCAATCAATGTGATAGATCACCTTAATAAAAGACAAGAACCATATTGATCCTCTCAATTGATGCAGAAAAAGCATTTGATAAAATACAGCATCCTTTCTTGATTAAAATTCTTCAAAGTGTAGTGATAGAGAGAACATACCTCACTATCATAAAAGCCATATGTAAAAAGCCCAATGATTTATAATTTATCATTCTCAGTGGGGAAAAACTGAGAGCTTTTCCCTTAAAGTCAGGAACGTGACAGGGATGCCCACTCTCACCACTATTGTTCAAGATAGTACTGGAAGTCCTAGCCTGAGCAATCATATAATAAAAAGAAATAAAAGGCATCTGAATCAGCAAAGTAAGAAGTCAAACTCCTACTCTTTGCAGACAACATGATACTCTATATGGAAAACCCAAAAGACTCCAGTCCAAAATTTCTAAAACTCATATGGTAATTCAGCAAAGTGGCAGGATATAAAATCAATGCACAGAAATCAGTTGCATTTCTATTCAATAACAATGAGAGAGAAGAAAGAGAAATTAAAGAATTGATCCCATTTACAACTGCACCAAAAACCTTAGCATACTTTGGAATAAACCTAGCCAAAGAGGTAAAAGATCTCTACTCTAAAAACTATAGAACACTCATGAAAGAAATTGAGGAAGACACAAAGAAATGGAAAAATGTTCTATGCTCATTGATTAGAAGAACAACTATTGTTAAACTACCTAGAACAATCTATACATGTAATGCAATTCTTATCAATATACCATCAACCTTTTTCACAGAGCTGGAACAAACAATCCTAAAATTTGTATGGAACCAGAAAAGACTTCAAATAGTGAAAGGAATGTTGAAAAAGAAAACTAAAGCTGGGGGCATCACAATGCCAAACCTAAAGCTCTACTACAAAGACAATATGGAAATAGCACAAAAAAAGATACATAGATCAATGGAATGGAATAGAGAGCCCAGAAATGGACCCTCAGCTCTATGGTCAACTAATCTCTGACAACGCAGGAAAGCATATCTAATGAAAAAAGGATAGTCTCTTCAACAATGCTGCTGGGAAAATTGCACACCCACATACAGAAGAATGAAATTGGATCACTTTCTTACACCATATACAAAAATGGACTCAAAATAGAAGAAAAACCTCAACATGAGATAGGAATCTATCAAAATCCTTGAGGAGAACTAGGCAGCAACCTCTTCGACCTCAGTCAGAGTAACTTCTTCCTAGAAACATTGCCAAAGGCAAGGGAAGCAAGGGCAAAAATGAACTATTGAGACTCCAAGATAAAAAGCTTTTGCACAGCAAAGAAAACAGTCAACAAAAACCAAGAGACAACTGAAGGAATGGGAGAAGATACTTGCAAATGTCTTATCAGATAAAGGGCCAGTATCTAAAAATCTATAAAGAAGTTATCAAACTCAACACCCAAAGAACAAATAACCCAATCAAGAAATGGACAGAAGAGATGAACAGGCATTTCTCTAAAGGCAACATGCAAATGGTCAACAGATACATGAAAAATGCTCAACATCACTTGGCATCAGGAAAATACAAATCAAAACCACAATGAGACACCACCTCACACCAATCAAAATGGCTAAAATTAGTAAATTAGGAAACGAGATATTGGCAATGATGCAGAGAAAGAGGAACCCTCCTACACTGTTGGTGGGAATGCAAGATGGTGTAGCCACTCTGGAAAACAGTATTGAGATTCCTCAGAAAGTTGAAAATAGAGCTACCCTACAACCAGCAATCACAATTTTAGGTATTTACCACAAAGATACAAATGTAGTCATCCAAAAGGGCACCTGCACACCAATGTTTATAGCAGCAATATCCACAATAGCCAAACTATGGAAGGAGCTCAGATGTCTGTTGACAGATGAATGTTTAAAGAAGATGTGGTATATATACACAATGGAATATTACTCAGCCATCAAAAAATGAAATCTTGCCACTTGCAACAATATGGATGGAACCGGAGAGTATTATGCTAAGTGAAATAAGTCAATCAGAGAAAGATAATTATTATGAGATCTCACTCACAGGTAGAATTTAATAAACAATACAGAGGATCATAGGGGAAGGAAGGAAAAATAGAACAAGACGAAATCAGAGAAGGATACAAAACCTAAGAGACATTAATCACAGAAAACAAATTGAGGGGTGCTGGAGGGGAGAAGGTGGGAACAGGGTAACTGGGTGGTAGACATTAAGGAGGGCATCTGATGTAAAGAGCACTGGGTATTAGATAAGACTGATGAATCACTGAGCTCAAACTAATAATAGACAATATATTAACTTACTGAATTTAAATTCAAAAATAAATAAATAAATAAATAAATAGTTAAAAATAAAAATAAATAAATGGTTAAAAATAAAAATGGTTAAAAAAAGGCTACATTTTCCAAAAAGAGCCTTAAGGACTTAAATGAATAAAACAAAATGTTACTGATAAACACAATATAAGATTGGTGCAAAGATAAAAACATACTTAAACTCCTGAATTTAGTAGCATAAAAAATATTCTAAAAATCAATATATAAATTTAATACAATTCTAATCGAAATACCCAGTTATATAAAATGAGTTTAAAATTAATTTGAAATAATTGTTAAAAAATAATCCAGATGGGTGAATGGGTGGCTCAGTGGGTTAAGCCTCTGCCTTCAGCTCAGGTCATGATCTCAGGGTCCTGGGATTGAGCACCACATTGGGCTCTCTGCTAGCGGGGAGCCTGCTTCCCCCTCTCTCTCTGCTTGCCTCTCTGCCTACTTGTGATCTCTGTCAAGTAAATAAAATAAAATAAAAAATAATAATCCAGAAAATTGTTAGATTTCCAATTAGATTAAATGTCTTGCACACATGTGCATGCCCATTCACACTCACATACATGCATATGTTGTCTATCAACCTGATTTAAAAATTTGGGAAAACTTTTACCCACTAAAGAAAATTGAAAAGATATAAAGAAAAAGATATACCTGCATGGAAATTTTTTTAAAAATCTGCATGATCTAAAAAAGCATCATAAGTGAATTAGGAGCATGGGAAAAAAGCCTGTGATGATATACTAGATAAAAGTAATCTACACCAGATAAAAATTCACATGAAAAATACAGGCAATGCAACATAAAAGGGCAAAGAATATAAATACAATTTATAAAGAAGGAAATCTAAATGGCCAAAAGAGTATAACAATGGAATTCACTTACAATCAGAAAATCACAAGTGAAATCCTTAACTTATAAGGCTTGTAACAATAAAAAAAAAGTGAAAATACTGATAAACTTGTTTAATATTTGAAAATCAATCATTGGTATTTACAACATTAATATAATGAAGAAAAATCATACAATCTTAATTAAGAAAAAGAGTTTGATACATTTCATGACTTTTCATAAAACAAGACTAGAAAAGAATACCTTATTCTGATAATGGATATTTTCAAAAAAGACTCGTGTTAAGAACATGGCACTTCTATAATCAAGATTATTGGAAGACTTACATTAAGAATCAGAAAACATAAAACTGTCTTAACACAGAACTATGTGTTTACAAAAATAAAAACAGAAACTACAGATACTAGAATTAATGAATGAACTTAGCATAGTTGCTGAATATAAAGTCAATATATAAAAGTGAATTATATTTCTACTTTTATACATAAGCCACAATCATAAAATAAAATTTCAAGAGATGAATAAAACAGTGGCATCAAAATATATAAAATTTTTGGAATTACCTAACAAGTTTTTAAAATACCTCTATAGAGAAAAGTATAACCTACCTGCTGTTGAGAAGAAATAAAAGATCTAGACAAATGTGAGGATATAAATATTCATGGACTAGAATAGTGAATATTGTAAAGATACCAATTTCCTCCAATCTAAATATTCAATATAATCCTAAAGAAGTCAAAAACATATTTTGAGAAGCCTACTCTAACATTTATGTGGAAATGAAAAGGCGTAAAAACTAGCCAGATTTCTCTTGAATTTGCAAGATGGGAAAACTTGATTTACTGGGTATCAAGACTTAAAAACTTACAATTAAGATTCATCAAGATCAAAAGCTTTTGCACAGCAAAGGAAACAGTCAACAAAACCAAAAGACAACTGACAGAGTGGGAAAAGATATTTGCAAATGACATATCAGATAAAGGGCTAGTATCCAAAATCTATAAAGAGCTTAGCAAACTCAACACCCAAAGAACAAATAATCCAATCAAGAAATGGGCAGAGGACATGAACAGACATTTCTACAAAGAAGACATCCAGATGGCCAACAGACACATGAAAAAGTGCTCCACATCACTGGGCATCAGGGAAATACAAATCAAAACCACAATGAGATACCACCTCACACCAGTCAGAATGGCTAAAATGAACAAGTCAGGAAATGACAGATGCTGGCGAGGATGTGGAGAAAGGGGAACCCTCCTACACTGTTGGTGGGAATGCAAGCTGGTGCAACCACTCTGGAAGACAGCATGGAGGTTCCTCAAAAAATTGAAAATAGAGCTACCTTATGAGCCAGCAATTGCACTACTGGGTATTTACCCTAACGATACAAACGTAGTGATCCAAAGGGGCACATGTACCCGAATGTTTATAGCAGCAATGTCCACAATAGCCAAGTTATGGAAAGAACCTAGATGTCCATCAACAGATGAATGGATAAAGAAGAGGTGGTATATATATACAATGGAATACTATGCAGCCATCAAAAGAAATGAAATCTTACCATTTGCGACGACATGGATGGAACTAGAGAGTATTATGCTTAGCGAAATAAGTCAACTGGAGAAAGACAACTATCACATGATCTCCCTGATATGAGGAAGTGGAGATGCAACGGGGGTGGGAGTTAAGGTGGTAGGAAAAGTAAAAATGAAACAAGATGGGATCGGGAGGGAGACAAACCAAAAGAGACTCCTAATGTCATAAAACAAACTGAGGGGGGGGTGGGGGGGAGAGGGGTTGGGAGAGGGTGGTGGGGTTACATTATATGTTTAAATAAAGCCTAAAAAAAAACTTACAATTAAGAAGTATCATAATAGCAAAAACAGACAGAAATCGATGGAATAATTTAAGTGTTCAGAAATATATATGTAGATACTCAATCTGCAATAAAAATAGCACGACAGAGCTGTGGGAAAGGAGGTTTTTTTTTAAATAAATGAGGAAGGGTCAACTAGATACCAAATCAGAAAACATAAAATGACTCCTCTTCATGCCATACACAAACATCTTTATGAGATAAGCTGCAGGTCTAAATTTGAAAGTTAAACAATAAAGCTTTTAGAAATTAACAAAAGAAAAAAATCATCATGACCTTAGGATTTTTTTTAAACAGGATACAAAAGATACTATAAAGAAAACTATAAAGAAAAGAACTAAATAAATTGGACTGTAATAAAACTAACAACTTCCATTCTTCAAAAAATGCCATTCAGTGAAAGGACAAGCGAGTGAAAGACGAGATAAATTTACAACACACATTACTAACAAAGGGCTTGTATCTAGAATATACAAAGAACTTCTAGAAACCAAAACAGTAACAATGGAGGAAAGGGCAAGACACTTGAATGACCTCCTCAAAAAAGAGCATATACATCATGACAAGGAATTTTTGAATATGACACCAAAAGCATAAGGGACAAAATCAAAACTAAATGAGTGGAACTACATCAAACTAAACTGTTTCTGTACAGCAAAGGAAACAGTAAACAACATGAAATGGAAGTTTATGGAATGAGAGAAAATATTTGCAAACCATACACCTGGTAAGGGGTTAATATTCAAAATATATAAAGAATTCCTAAAACTTGATTATAAAAAAGGGCAAATTAATTTACTATTATTAATTAATAATACCAATTAAATATGAGGAAAGGGACTGAAAAGACATTTCTCAAAATAACACATACAAATGGCCAGCAGGTATGTGAAAAGCTGCTCAATATTACTAATCATCAGGGAAATATAAATCAAAGTCACAATGAAATACCATCTACTCCTGTTAATACAACTATTATAAAAAAGTTAAGACAACACATTCTGGTAAAAGCATGTGGAAAAAAGGAAACCCTTGTATACTATAAGTAGGACTCGAAATTCGTCCTGCCATTATGGAAAACAGTACGGAGGCTCCTAAAAAGTTAAAAATAGAACTACCATATGATCCAGCAACTCCTCCTCTGGGTTTACATCCAAATGAAATGAAATGAGTATCTTGAAGAGATACCTGTACTCCCATGTTCACTACAGCATTATTCATAGTAGCCAAGACATGAAAACAACCTAAGTGTCCATCAGCAGATGAGTAAAGAAAATGTGGCATATATATTGGAATATTATTCGGCATTAAGAAATAGGGAAATCCTACCATTTGCGAGTGTGGTGAACCTGGAGGACATTATCCTCTGGCTCAGTAAAATAAGCCAGACACAGAAAGTCAAACACTGTATGCATCATGTACATGTGGAATCTAAAAAGGTTGAATTCCAAGAAATAGACAGTAGAATGGAGGTTGCCAGGGGCTGGTGTGTGGGGGAAATGGGAAGATATTGGTAAAGAGTACAAACCTTCAGTTATAACATGAATAAGTTCTACAGATCTATAGCATGGTTAATTATAGTTAATAATCTATAGTATACTTGAAATTTGCTAGGAAATTAAATGTTCTCCCCACATATACACAAACACACTGTTAAGTTTGCGAGCTGATTTGTATGTTAATCGGCTTGATTGTGGTAATCATTACACAAGGTATACTTATATCAAATCACCATGTTGTATACCTTAAATATATACAATTTTTTGTCAATCAGAATTCAATTAAGCTAGAAAAAAAGTAAAAACCACATGAATGGTTATTTTACTTTGGATACAACCTGTTCAATTTGCATGGCCACCTCCAACTGCAAAACAGAAGCTGGAAAATGTAGTTTCCCAGTAAACTGACTTGTGCCAACCCAAACCCATGGTGGGCATGGTGAGAGTCTATTATTTAAAAAGAGGAAGGGAAAATTGGATGCTGCAGGACAGTAGCAATTTTTACCACATATGGTCTCTCTCTCTCTCTCTTACACACCCCCCCACCACACCTCACAGATGTCAGTAAAATGTGGGAATATATCAAGAAAAAGAAAGCGGTAAGAGATCTAACATTAGGTAGGACAAGTTAAGGGAGAGGCCAGGATGACATCTTTACAGGAGTCCAAAGGAAAAATTTGTCTAATTTGGAGGTCAGAGGGATTCCAAAGAAATGCTTCCAAGATTATACCAATATAATACCTAATGTATTTGAATGCTCCAAGAAGAGATAAACATACCTAGGGGATAATATGGCAGCAAACTAGAAATAACTATGTGAAAAACAAAGCAAAAAGTAATTACTCACTAAAGGGAAAATGAAATACGATGCAAAAAAGAAAAGTAGTCATGGTATAATATATTTTAGTCATAACAATACCAATACTGTATGTTGATTTAACCAAAAATCTAACTGTATTTGAGGATGTTAAGAATGGTATGTGTAGGGGCGCCTGGGTGGCTCAGTGGGTTAA